>PVIJ01004736.1:0-113119 GCA_004024925.1 Scalopus aquaticus | reverse complement strand
CGCCCGGCCGGGGAGAATCCCACATGGCGCGGCAGACCTCTCCTGCCTTGCCCGCTGCTCCCCTCAGCAGTGTATTTCCATCTATCTGCCTGTTCTGCTCCCCACTCTGTCTCTGGTGGGCCCTCTCGCCGCCCCATGCCTCTGGACTGTACCCCAGCTTGTATGCATAAATAAATAAATCTTTAAAAAAAAAAAAAAAGAAAGGAGATTGCAATTATCAGAACCAGTTATTATCAGGTAATATGGTGTGATTTGCAATGCAAATGAAGACCAAGAGAAGACAAATGTTATTTTTAAGGTAAAAAAGCAAAAACTTTTACTGCCCAATATCTAAAAGTCAAATATGTATTAGAGGTAAAAAGGATTTCTCTTACAGACCTTTGTTCTCTTATAACCTGGTTTTGGAAGAAAATTAATTTTTGTAAAAGCAGAATGTGGTTGATTTTAACTTCTCTAGAAGATCAATCAGAATCTCTCATTCATCATGTCCTCCTTTCCTATGACCCTTTCCTGCAATAGACTGAACTTGTCAACCTTGCAGCATTGGTAACTAGAAGGAGGAGAAATGCATATTGAAATTAGAGGTACTTTGAAGCTACAAAATCTGCAAAGCTCCAGAAGAGAATGAATGATGGGTACTGTTACTTAGTTATTTCTATTGGGAAATTAGGCAAATACTTAGGGCTAGGGCTCATTTCCTGGCCCCACTGTCTACAAAAAAAACGGGAGAGATTAAAGAGAGAGAAATGATTTGGGCAGCATATCAGTCTGGGTACAATCAGGAAAGTAAAGTCACACAGAGAAATTTTGATTTAAAGAATTATTAACAAGGAGTGACATCAGCAATGTGGAAGAAAAGGAGATCACAGTCCTCACACTCACAGAAACATGGATTTGGAAACATTGGTGTACATTTATATATGTGTGTGTATGTGTATATATGTGTGTGTGAGTGTGTGTGTGTGTGTGTGTGTGTGTGTATCTCACAACTAGCATACTCAATGGTGAAATACTGAAAACTTTTCCTCCGATATTTAGAACAAGGCAAGGAGGTCTACTCTCACCACTTCTATTCAACACAGTACTGGGAGTCCTAGGCAGAGCAATTAGTCAAGATAAAGAAATAAAAGTCATCCAAATAGGAAAGGAAGAAGTAAAATTATCTGCTTGCAGATGACATGATCTTATATGTACAAAAGCTGAAAGATTCCACAAAAAAAACTGTCACAACTAATACATAAATTCAGTAAAGTTGCAGAATACAATATTAGCATATAAAATCACTTGCATTTCTAAATGCCAACAACAAACCATCCAAAAAGGGAATTAAAATGATTCCATTTACATTAAAAATATTTACAATAAACCTAGCCCCAAGGAGGTAAAAGACTTGTACCCTGAAAACTATAAAACCCTTACAAAAGAAATTATACAGAAATGAATGAAAAAATATCCTGTATCTGCATTGGAAGAATTCATTTTATTTAAAAAACCCATACAACCCAAAAGGATCTACAGATTTAGTACAATCCTATCAAAATCCCAATGACATTTTTTATAGAAAAAGGAATAAACTCCTAAAATTCACATGAAACCACGAAAGACCCCCCCACATCGTTAAAGTGATTTTGGCCAAGAAGAACAAAGCTGAAAACATCACATGTACTGATTTCAAAATAGATTAAGAAGTTACATTTATCAAAACAGTATGATACTGGGCTTCCCTGGTGGCGCAGCAGTTAAGCGCTGCGCTGTGGAGCTGTTGGCAGCAGGAATGCGAGTTCAACGCCCAGCCAGGGATTTTCCCACATGGTGCTGCCTCGCCCGCTGCTCCCCTCAGCAGTGTATTTCTGATCTGCCTGTTCTGCTCCCCACTCTGTCTCTGGTGAAGCCTCTCGCCACTCCACACCTCTGGCCTGTACCCCAGCTTGTATGTATAAAAAAAAAAACAGTATGATACTGGCACAAAAAACAAACACTATGGACCAATGAAATAGCGGGGGCCTGAAAATAAACCCACACATATATAATAAACTGATCTTTGAAAGGGGTGCCAAGAAGACACAGTGAGGGAAGGATAACCTCTTCACAAATTGGTGTCCAGAAGACTGGAGATCCACATGCAAAAGAATGAAATTGTACCTTATCTTACACCATATCCAAAATTTTACTCAAAATGGATTAAAGACAGGCATAAAGCTGAAAACTTTAAAACTCATAGAGAAAAATGAAGAGGGAAAGCTTTTTGACATTGATCTTGGCAAAGATTTATTAGATATGACAACAAAAGCTCAAGTAGCAAAAGCAAAAATAGACCAGCAGGAATACATCAAGCTAAAAAGATTCTGTACCGCAAAGGGAACAATCAACAAAATGAAAAGGTGACCTATGGAATGAGAGGAAATATTTGCAGACCATGAATGTGATAAAGAGTCAATATCCCAAAAGAAAAAGTCAATATCCAAAATATATTTTAGAAATTCTTATAACTCAATAGAAATCAAGAAATGGTAAAGGAACTGAATAGACATTTCTCCTAAGGAGACATATAAATGGCCAACAAGTATATGAAAATGTGTTCAACCTCCCTAATCATCAGGAAATGAAAATCAAAATTTTAATAAGCTTATTACCTCATACTTGATAGGATGTTTATTATTAACAATTTTTTTTAAAGATTTATTTATTTATACATACAGCTGGGTACAGGCCAGAGGTGTGGAGTGGGTGAGAGGCTTCACCAGAGACAGAGTGGGGAGCAGAACAGGCAGATCAGAAATACACTGCTAAGGGGAGCAGCAGGTGAGGCAGGAGAGGTCTGCCACACCATGTGGGATTCTCCCCCGCTGGGCGTCGAACTCGCATCACTGCTGCTGACAGCTCCATAGCTCCACAGCCCAGCGCTTAACCGCTGCGCCACCAGGGAGGCCCTCAACAATTTTTTTTTATAATAAACAAGGGTATAGAGAAGAAAGAACTTTTCTACACCCCTAATGGGAATGTAAATTGTTGCAGCCACTATGGAAAATACTAGGTTCCTCAACACATTAAAAAAATAGAACTACCAGGGCCTCCCTGGTGGGCCAGGGGTTAAAGTCTTAGGGCTATCAAGCTGCCGCTAGCCACTGAGGCCCGAGTTCAATCCCTGGCCAGGAAGCTGATCCACATGGCAAAGCAGACCTCTTCTGTCTCACCCACTGCTCCCCTCAGCAGTGTACTTCAGTAGATCCACCTGTTCTGTTCCCCACTCTGTCTCTGCTGAATCCTCTCACCCCCTCCTCACACCTCTGGCCTATACCTCAGTACTTGTATGCATAAATAAAAAAAATAAATCTTTAAAAAATAGAGCTACCATATGATCCAGTAGTCCCATTTCTGGGTACATATCCCAAAGAATTGAAATCAGGGTCTTCAAAAGGTATACGTTACTCCTAATTTCATTATTCACAGAATTAGTCACAATAACCAAAACATGGAAATAATGTAGACTCCTGTTGATGGATGAGTGGAAAGAGAAGATGTGTTATGTAGGTATGTATGTGTGTATATATGTGTGTGTGTATACTGGAATATTACCCAGTACTTAAAACCTTAAAAAGAAGGAAATCTGCCATTTGTGACAACATGGATGAATGTACAGGACATTATTCGAAGTGAAACAAGCCAGACACAGATGGACAAACACTGAGTGATATCACTTCTTTGAGGAACCTAAACTAGTAAACTCATAGAAGTAGAGAGAATGGTGGGCTGGTGAGAGGGCATACAGAGATTAGTCAAAAGGGACAAAGTTTTAGTTATGCAAAATAATAAGTCCTACAGGCTACTGTACAGCACAGTGCCTATAGTTAACAGTGCTGTGTGGTACACTTAAAGCTTTACTAAGATGATATAATTTTGTTAAGCATTCTTATCACAAAATGATAATATAATAATTAATGAAGAGGGCAGGAAGAAGCTTTTGGAGGTGATGGTTTTGAACATGGCATAAGTTGTGGTAATGGTTTCATGGATATATACTTATCTCTAAACTCAGAAAGTGGTATACATTAAATATGTATAACTCTTTGTGTGGCAATCATACCTCAATAAAGTGTTTTTTAATGAGCAAGGAATATAAATAGGCAATTCACAGAGAAAGAAATAAAAAAAATATCAAATTAAATTTTTAAAGAACTAAATGTCACAGGAAGGTAAAGAAAACTCTACAGATTATAGGATCAGAATACAGAGAAATACACACACACACACACATAATGAAATACTACTCAGTTACACAAACAAAGATGACATCTTGTCATTCACCATGTGGATGTACCTGGACAGCATTATGCTAAGTGAAATAAATAAGACAGAGAAAGACAGATAACAGATAGTTTCACTCATATGTGAGACAAAGAAACAAACCAAGTGCTAGATTCTGACAACAGAATGGTGGTTATCAGAGAAGTGGGTGGGATGGATAGAGGGGAGTCAATTGTTCAGTTGTGGATAGAAACTGGACTTTGGGTGGTGATCATAATGGAGTATAGACATTGGCATATACAGCTGAACACATGAAACTTGAGAAAAAGAAAGAAATGAAAAACAAAACAAAAACGAACTGTAGATAATAAGAACAAAATGGTAGTTACCAGAGTGGAAGGAGGGTGGGGAATGGGAAAATCTGGTTAAGGGGGTCAATGAATGATGGTGGATGGAAACAGGACTTTTGGTGGAGATCATAAAGTAGCATATACAGTGCTTATACCTGAAACCTTTATAATGTTATCAATCCATTTCATTCTAATAAAAATTAACTTAATAAAGAAAACTATGGCAGACAGAAAGAAGTATCCCCATTCCTCCATTGTCTTCAGCTCACACTGGCTTTATTTATATGGTGGTTTACTAGGGACCACAGAATATTTACTCACAGATGATGGCTTGAACGTACTAATAGTGTAGTCAGTTCCTCAGCTTAACATTCCCCAGCAGGCAACCAAAAAGAAAAGGATGGGCAATCTAAGAAACATCTATTAGGTGTTATTTAATTTATAACATGACATAGATGGTAGTTTTATATACCATATGTTATGTTTTATGTACGTACATTTTACAAAAGAGACATCTGGATATTATTAGTTACTTGCCCAAGAGGTGAAGCTGTGACTTGAGTTGCTGGGTTCATTCCACTAATCCAGTGGAATATTGGCTCCCCATAAATATCACCAAGAATACTTGCTGATAAGACAAAGTTGAGTTTATTCATACTGCAGGTAAAGAGAGACCTTGACAGAATCTTAAATAGAAAGGGAAAGTCCGGATATTTGTGAGATTTTAAAATCTTGCTGAAGCTAGCGCTTTCAATGAGGAGTCTTCATTAAGAGTAGGTGAGGTGATATAATAGCTTAGGATTGGTAGACATGGTAAGGTGAGTTTCTTAAGGAATCTGGGGGAATAAATTGTTGTTTGATGTTGAAGTGCTCATGTCTTTCAGAAAGTTCCTAGAATGAGCAATAAGGTATTTGCAACTATTATCTTCTTGGGCAAGAATCTCCTGAGATAGTCAATTGTGACGAGTATGAAGTAATTCACGTTGATGACTGTAGACAGTAAACTCTGTGGAGATACATAGTTGGGTTGTCATCCAGAAGGGTTTTGTTTCTTTTTATCTTTCTTCTTGATGATCCAACAAATTCAAGCCGGATATGTGACAAATTATTCTGTACATGGGTTGATCATTAACCAATTTCAATACTAAGACCATTCTTGTCAAAGTAACTTTTACATAATCTTTCTATGTGTTCTACATAGAGTATTTCAATCATCATGACAACTCTATGAGGTAGGGGCTATCTCAATTCACACTTTATAGGGCCTCCCTGGTGGCGCAGTGGTTAAGTGCTGCGCTGTGGAGCTGTCAGCAGCAGTGACACGAATTCAATGCCCAACCGGGGAGATTCCCACATGGCGTGGCAAACCTCTCCTGCCTCTCCTGCTGCTCCCTCAGCAGTGTATTTCAGTAGGTCTGCCTGTTCTGCTCCCCACTCTGTCTCTGGTGAACCCTCTCACCATCCCACGCCTCTGGCCTGTACCCCAGCTTGTGTGCATAAATAAATAAATCTTAAAATAATTCACACTTTATAGATGGTGCAGTGATGCAGAGAGGTTAAGTAACACATTCCAAGTCATAGTGCAGTAGACAACTGTGCAGGAATTTGAACCCAGGCTGTCTGACTCCAGAGTCCTTTCTCAGGACCTAATTAGTATACTAATTATCCCATATTAGTGTTTTACAGCTACCATTCCCTCAATTCATGTACAATTCATATAATTCAGATCAAAGAGGTGATTCAGGTCAATTCATTGTCCAAAGTCTTTCAGTTAATAAGCTATGACCTTAAAACTAAATTTTTGGACTCCCTTACCTGAGTAATTATTTCCCCACCCCCACTAGATCTTAAAGAACTTCCTTTAATTTCCAAAGAACTATTAGCAAATTTATTAAATATTGCCTAACAAAGACAAGATATACAAAATTATTTATTGACTTAAGTTAGGGATATCTGCAAGTTAGAACACTGACTGAACATTGATGCCTGCTGTAAAATAGAAAGAGAAAAAAGAATTTTCATGCTCTCATACCTTTGAAGTGATTTTGTTAAGTGACTCATTAAAAGAAGGGACTGAGGAGACTCCCAGTGGTGCAGCAGTTAGGCGCTGTGCTGTGGAGCTGTGGGCAGTGGTGACACATCGGGAGAGTCCCACATGGCATGGCAGACCTCCTCCTGCTCACCTCAGCAGTGTGTTTCCTTCGATCTGCCTCTTCTGCTCCCCACTCTGTCTCTGGTGAACCCTCTCGCTGCCCCACACCTCTGGTCTGTACCCCAGCTTGTATGCATAAATAAATAAATATTTAACAAAAAAGAAAGGACTGAAAGTATTAGTCTTTTAGCTAAAACAAATATTTAGCTCTTATAATAGAAATGTAAACCGTGATGATTTGTGATTTCTCAATAGATCTTCCTTGCTGAAAGACATTTGGCTAGTTTTGATCTGTAGTCAGGATGAACATAGGCTATTGGACTGGCTTTAGTCTATAGTTAGGATAAACTTAAAATTTCCAACAATAAAGATATGTAGGGAAGAAAAGTATCTTTATTGTTGGACATGAACCTTATTTGGAAAAGAGAAGAAAGAGCACGGCACCATTACATTTCTAGTGCTAAAGATTTTCTCCCATCAACTCAGAAAATACAGCTTTATAAAAGTCATTAGGGTTGATCTTTGTATTTTAACAGAATATAGACTTTCCTGTCTTTCAATTGATGTGTCCTATTTTCTGGATTTCAAAGTTCATGTATGAGTTGATAAACAGTCTTTCTTGGGCGGGGGGCAGGTGATGTAAAGATAAATTGTGCAATTTGTAGCCAATTTCCAATGAAGATAAAACCTTTCTTCCTCGTGCCTTTCACAAGCAGATTACATAATCTTTCAGGATATGTCAGCAGCAGCAGAAACATGTTTAAATATTATATGTACACAAGAGTACTTGATATTTAGTAAGTGTGGCCTCTATCAATTCCTCTCTTTCCTCTGGGAGGGGGGTAGAGTAGAAGGAGATTAGAGAGGAAAGGGTGACAGGAATGTTCTTACAGGTCTCTTGGAGAAAAGCACACCTTTCTCAACCCAACACACACACACTTCATAAGCAACCCCATGCAAAAAAGGGGTTCTTTATGTTGACTTTAAAATGACACAGTAATTGTGTATGTCTCAGCTACCTTTCCTTGGAGTTACATCCACAAAGTCATGCACAATTCCATTTTTTCCACCCAACGCCTCCTCACCCCGCTCCCATTTCCTTATGAACCAGCCACTATGGAGACTGTCACGTGGTTTTTAATATTTTTCACCTTTAAACCAGGTTAAGAAGAATATTACACTGGAGTAAAAACCCATGTCAAGCAGCAAGTGTATAGTTGCTAAGAGTCTTCAGCTGAACTGAATTAATACCAGCTCCATCAGCTATAGAAAACACCCATCTAAACAAAAGCCTCTGACCCTGTCCTTTGCCAACTATGAGGGATTCTCCAATTTGGATAGCCAACTTAGCTTAAAGTTTCACACACCCCTCTGAAATGCAGGAAATCAGCATTTGTCTCTAAAGAGTAAGACTTCTGGAGCTGAAAGTTCAAACTCTGCACTTAAGTTTCCATTTAGTTCCCTCCTAACCATACCACCTCTCTAAGTATGTCGCTCTTGTTGGTGATTAATTGCCCCCATTTTGACTCGTATAAACCCCATTTCAGGTGATTTTTCTCTGACCTTGTCTTGCATTCTGAGTTGGATACTACTAATGCTATAAAATTAGGAAGAGAGATTAAGCT
This sequence comes from Scalopus aquaticus, assembly GCA_004024925.1. Classification (NCBI taxonomy): domain Eukaryota; kingdom Metazoa; phylum Chordata; class Mammalia; order Eulipotyphla; family Talpidae; genus Scalopus; species Scalopus aquaticus. The sequence goes on along the minus strand of PVIJ01004736.1, from coordinate 104,747 downwards.
TGGAGGGGGGGATACATAACTATTCACAAAAAATGTGCATTTGGGACATTAGAAAAGCATCAATATTCCTGAATGTGTAGTGTAATATCGGGGTGAGGCCAGAGGAGCCAGGGTGAAAGAATTCACCAGAGGCAGAGTGGAGAACAAAAAAGGTGAATTTATTGAAATACCCTGCAAGGAAGGGCGGGGGCGGCAGGGTGAGATGGGAGATGTATGTATGCGAGGAAAGGAGGATTTGCGGCTTCCTTTTATACTGTTTTCAAGGGCTTTCTGACTTGGGGCACCAGTTTACACCAGTTGTCTTCTGGGGTGTCTGGTGTGGGCACTGGCCTTTTCCACACGATGTGTCTTGGCCCTGCTTCTGCATACCTGGAGCCGAGCTGGTTTTTCTGATCATAGTGTCCGGGCTTATGGCCCTGTTCCCATGGCAACCCTATCATTCTCTTATCTATTCAAGCCTCCAACCCTGCCTCCTGGGCAAGGAGAAGGGCTTAGTTCTAGCCTTGTTACCTTATTAAATGATACCCCGACACTAACAGTATGATTTTCTTTAATTATAGAAGCAATTTCTCATATTACCCTTCAGTTTAACTTTTACTTCTGAATTTTGCATGGGCTTCTGTTTTAAGCCAAATTATATTACTTTTCTTTTTCCACCTAAACCTTCAAAGCAAATTGTATGTGTGAATGTGTGATATATTTGCACCTAAATAAGTGTTACTAATGCATACCTTTGTCAATAAGAGTCATGATGCCAAGTAAGTGTATTTCAAGAGGGACTCCAATGGGTGCTAGAACCTTCTCAGGAAGTATGCCAAGGACAGCATTGTAACATCATATTTTCAGACTAAGGCTTTGGTTGTGTTGATGGACACAACAAAAGGGCAAAACCACTGCTGCAGACACAGAGACAGTGAATGAAGTCTGATTGCAGAACAGAGGCTACCAGAAGGGGCATATTGGGGCTGAGGAGTAAAGGGGGGAGGGGCCAAAGGGGCTATGGTGGAGGTTTATGGGTGCTTCGGTGATGAGTGAGGTATGGTAACATACATTTGTAATGGTATGACTTGTATCCCTAAAACATATACAGTGTTATAAATAAATGTTACCTCCACAAACATAATTTTTAAAAAGACACTGGGGGGCCTCCCTGGAGGCGCAGCAGGTTAAGTCTCAGCACTACGAAGCTATCCACAACCACTGCAGCACAAGTTCATTCCCCAGCCAGGGAGCTTCCCACATGGCACAGCAGACCTCTCCTGCCTCGCCTGCCACTCCCCTCAGCAGTGTGCTTCAGTCTATCCACCTGTTCTGCTCCCCACTCTGTCTCTGGTGAATCCTCTCACCACCCCACACCTCTGGCCTACACCCCAGTTCTTGTATGAAAAAATAAATAAATCATAAAAAAGAGAAATTTAAAAAGACACTAGGAAAAAATAAAATACAAATGAGTGGGAAAGTGATAAAGGAATGAAGCAGTTGAGAGTCCTGTTTGCTTCTTCAACTGCAGACAAAGAAACTAGCGTGACACGTTTTTCTTCAGGCTCCATTAGACTGGGGTGCTGTGAGTTTGAGCTTGCAAGGCTGCATTCCACCTCTCCAGGTAGAGTACGCCCAGATGGGCCCAGAAGTAGCCGTTATCTTCACATGCCATGGTAGACAGAATATTGCTTCCCCAAAGATGCCCATGTTGTAATCCTGGGACACTGTGAATATGTATCCTCACGTGGCGAAGGGGAATTCAAGATGAAGTTGAATTAAGGTTGCTAATCAGCTGGCCTCATGATAGGGAACTCTTCCTCGATTTTTCTGTGTATCCAGTGCATTCTCATTAAAAGTGGAAGGGGAATCTTAAAGGGATGTGTTGTGAGAAAGACTGAACTGGCCGATGCTGACATTGAAGATATGAGTCAAGGAATACCAGCAGCCTCTAGAAGCTGGAACAGACAAGAAAATGGATTCTCCCCGGAGTCTCTGGGAAGAAACGCAGCCTTGACTTTCAGTCCACTGAGGTCATTTTGGACTTCTGAACTCAGAATTATACGATGATAAATATGTGTTGCTTCAATCCACTAAGTTTCTAGTGAATTGCTACAAAAGCAATAGAAAACTAACACAGATCCATTATACAATTGGAGCTTCTTGGTTATACCTTTAATTCAATGTTTTTACTTTATTGGATTTTTATTTTAGAAAAGGTTTTCTATTCTTCCTCAACAGTCCCGCCTATCTAAGGTTATAATATAATAGTTATCTTTCCCCAGGCTTTTTTTTTTCAAGGAAAAATTAAACTTTGCAACCTGCATTTTTTTCACTTAAATTTCCAAAGATATATTTTCACTTCATTTGACAAGGATATAATTCAATATAAACATTAAAATATTTATTCCTAAAATCAGTGAACTATTAAGAAAATATGCAGAGAAGTATCAAGTTGAAGCAAGGAACATAAAGAATAAAATATTGACCCATGATATTATAAACTACATAAATGCTGTTGATAAATTTTAAATATCAGCAATCTTTATGAAGAGGTAGAAAATCTTTATTGTAGAGGGTCTCCCTGGTGGTGCAATGGGTTAAGTCTCAGCACTATGGAGCTATCCGTAGCCACTGCCCCATAAATCCAATCCCTGGCCAGGGAGCTTCCCACATGGCACAACAGACCTCTCCTGTCTTGCCCACTGCTCCCCTCAGCAGTGCATTTCAGTCAATCTTCCTGTTCTGCTCCCCACTCTGTCTCTGGTGGATCCTCTCACTCACCCTCCCACACACACACCTCTGGCCTACACCCTAGCTTGTATGCATAAATAAATAAATCTTAAAAAAAAAGAAAATTTGTATTGTAGATTGGTACAAGATATTAAGTGAAAACTTTCCTCTTTCCCTCCTCCACTTTCCTCTTTCCTTCCTCCACCTCCCTCTCTCCAAATGCAACTGCAATCCGAAATTCCTTGTATTTCCTTGTGGTAATCACACATTAATATGTGTGTCTGTGTATATGTTTGTTTTCACATACACACCAGAGATCATGCATGACTGCATACCTTGCCTTTTTTCTGTTAATAATTTATCTTATAGGGGCCTCCCCGGTGGCGCAGTGGTTAAGCGCTGCACTGTGGAGCTGTCGGCAGCGGCGATGTGAGTTCGATGCCCGGCCAGGGAGAATCCCACATGGTGCGGCAGACCTCTCCTGCCTCGCCCGCTGCTCCCCTCAGCAGTGTATTTCTGATCTGCCTGTTCTGCTACCCGCTCTGTCTCTGGTGAACCCTCTTGCCGCCCCACACCTCTGGCCTGTACCCCAGCTTGTATGTATAAATAAAAAAATAAATCTTTAAAAAAAAATAATAATTTATCTTATAGACCTTTCCCAATTTGACGTACACATTCTCATTTTTAGATGTTGTATAGTATTCCATCTGAAGTATATTCCCAATTTATTTAAACAGTTCCTAATTTATCAGTGCCTCTCTGATTCTTGTTTTTCCTATATTACAATGATGTAATGAATAACCTTTTGAACACACACTGAAGAATTTTTGCAAGTACATCTGTAGGGTAAATTCCTAGCAGTGGGGTTGCCAGAAGAAAAATGCCCTCCAAAAATCATTTTATTAATTGACACTCCCTCCAACACAGTATAAGAATGCTTGTTTCCCCAAACTCTCACCATCACTAGACATCATAATAGAGTTTTAATTTATTACTCATAAGTGATACACAGCATTTTGTTATTTTTATTTTTATTTCTTTAATTATGAGCAAGGTTGAGGTAATGATACTTTAGACACTGAGTTTTCACTCCATTTCATGGATCACATACCCACTGGAAGGTCTGACAAATATGTTTATAAGAAAATAAGTAATGTTTGTATATGATTTAATTTGTAGCTGACAAGTCCTGTGACTTTGAGCAGTCCCTTAATTTCCCTGGGCCACAATGTCCTCATTTTCAAAAAGAGAAATGATAATCTCTCTTTTCGATAAAAGAAATGATAATCTCTTAGATAATCTCTAAGAGATATCTGTTCCAAGTCTACAGTTGAGGTGATGAAAGAAAAAAGGACCAAAGTGTATCACAGTTATAAGTAGTCAATGTCTTAGTCCATTTAGGCTAGTGTAACAAAATACTATAGACTGGGTGGCTTATAAACAACAGAAAATTTATTTGTCACCATTCTGGAGGTTGTGAATTCTAATATTTAGGTGTCAACCAATTCACTGTCTGGTATGAGCACCCTTCCTGGTTCAGATGGCTGTCTTCTCACTATCATCTTATGAGTCAGAGTTCTCCAGAGCCTCTCATGGAATTCTCTGGATCTTTTGCAAGGGCACTAATCCCACTTGTGAGGATGAACCAATCAACACCCATACGGACCACCTCCAAACACCATCACACCTGGGTATTGCTTCAACAAAAGAAAGTATTGTTATTAGCAAAAGAGTGCCTTCCATTCCTATGCTTATACTTTTATAAGGCTAATTTCATCTTTTGTAAGGATAATATCAACACATGTACACTTTGTCTCACTTAACATTGCTTTCTGTGTTTATCTTCATGTATTTATCGATATGTAGTTCTAACATTTGTCATTTCTAATGGGAATATTAATCCATTGCCCAAATATATCACAGCTGTCTAGCAATTTCTACATGGAGGTATTTCCTTTCTTTTGAAGAATTTCCGTAGTAGAGATTACCCATATTCACTCAGCATTGTGTAAAAATGTTCTTTTTTCCCCACAACCCTGCCAATAATGACCTTATTCCAATTGATTTATTTTTAGTAATTAAATATAATTAAGACACCCCACAGTTGCTCTAATTCACAAAATTTAAAAATTTTCTGGAAGTTTAACTTTTGAATAATGTTTGATTTCTCCGTGTGTTTCTTTTCATATAACTGTACATTTATATTCTCTGACCATAATTTCATTAGAAAGTAGTTGTTGCCTTTATAAACCAGTAACTCATGTATTTGTGGGCTAAAATGTCTGTTCCCTAGTATCAATTACAAATAGCCTCCTTGCTTATTTCTTTTCCATTTATTATTTATTGTTGTGGGGAAACATTTCACTTCTTTTTTTTTTAAAGATTTATTTATTTATGCATACAAGCTGGGATATAGACCAGAGGTGTGAGGCGGTGAGAGGGTTCACCAGAGACAGAGTGGGGAGCAGCACAGGTAGATCACCGGAAATACACTGCTGAGGGGAGCAGCGGGCGAGGCAGGAGAGGTCTGGGGCGCCATGTGGGAATCTCCCCGGGGTCCGAACTTGCTTTGCCACTGCTCCACAGCACAGCACTTAACCTCTGCGCCACCAGGGAGGCCCCACATTTCACTTCTTATTGTATCCATTTCACCGCAGATATTTTTATTACTTTAGTTATCAAGAAATTATCCCCTTTCTACTACCAATTTAAGACCTGTGATTCCATTTTCTTCCAGCTTTGTTTGTAGATGGGGTTGCAGGGAAGAATGGGAATATTGGTTGGAGGCATGGGGTTGAAAGAATTACGAGAGACAAAATAGAGAACAGAAAAGGTGGATTTTTTTTAAATAGGCTGCTAAGAGAATCAGTGGGTGAGTTGAGAGAGGTCTATGTATGAGGAAGGATTCGGGACTCCCTTTTATAACCTGTTTCTTGGGATTTTCATGACTGGGGAGTTGGTTTAGGCCAGTGAGTGCTCGGATGTCTGTCTTGGGTGTTGACCTTTGACACAGCAGCATGTGTCCTGGTCCTGCTTCCACATTCATGGTCAAGGTGACTGGTCTTATGGCCTGGTTCCCAGAGCAGTGTTATCAATTCCATTTACCAGTGAAAGCCTCCCAAATCTTACTGTAGGGCAAGGAGTGGGGGCTTAGTTTTTAACTTTGTTAAATGATATCCTGACAGATGGCTTTTAACAGTTAACTCTTTCACTAACTTGGGATATATTTTAGATATATCTAAATGTTAGATATATATATTTGATACAACATATTGCTATAATTTTATTTTTTCCACATTCATATGTTTTTGACACATTCATTGATGTTCCATTTTTATTAATTTTTGTCACTTGATTTGCAATATAGTGACATCTTAAATGTTATTAGTCTGCTTTTTATGTCTATTCTATTTCATCGTTCTATTTTCTTAACCAGAAAATGGTCACAATCATTTAGAAGTTTAACAGAGTAAATCTTATACTATAATCTTGTTTCCCTAAAAATATTACTTGTGGCATGTTTTTCCGTAAGTTATTTTCTATAGCTACTCAAGTTCTGAGGAACATCCATCACCTATAAGAATTTGACTTGATACTCCACTGCGATTTTTTAAAGATTTTTTTATTTATTTATGCATACAAGTACTGGGGTGTAGGCCAGAGGTGTGGCGGGGGGACAGGAGGGTTCACCAGAGACAGAGTGGGGAGCAGAACAGGTGGACCAACGGAAATACACTGCTGAGGGGAGCAGCAGGCAAGGCAGGAGAGGTCTGCTGCACCATGTGGGTCAGCTCCCTGGTCAGGGATTGAACTCAGGCCAGCCTAGCTTGATAGCATGAGACTTAACCCCTGCACCCCCAGGGAGAATCTGTAAATGAACTTGTGAAATACCTTATCATATGGTCTCCCCAAACAAGAGATCATATGTTTCTTCCTATGTTCAGGTTCATCATTTCTGCCATTCAAGTCAAATTCTTATAAGTGATAGATGTTCCTCAGATTACTACCAGTTTAATGTTCTAATTATCACCTACATTTCTAAATCACGGGTTATCCAGAATTTGTTTTCACCATCTAATCACAACACATTGTTGTTAACTCAGCACTTTCTCTGCCATTATCTCCTTTGTACCTTACACCAACCCTTGAGACAGGTCAAAGGCATGCTTGTGATGTCAGAGGTGTAAAAAGTTAGCCCAAGTTCACTCTGCCTTTAAGACCCAAGCTCTATTCCACCTCCTTATCGGATTGCATGAAGAAAGCAGTAAAAGGCCAAGTTTTTTCTTTGTTACTGTAACTCCTTATTATCATTTCCTTCACATCAACAGAAATTCATAAAGAGTCACATGGTACCATAGAAAACATAAAAATCTTGGTTTGGTCAATTTTCACTCATGTTATAAGCAAGATTTAAACTCTTTGAGCTTTCTTTTTTTATCTGTAAAAAGGGAGTGCCACCTGTCCTGTCTGCTTCACAAAGTTTCAAAGGTAAAATGACATCATGTATATGAAAACCCAAAAGAAATGTTATTGGGCAAAGCCACCAAATTTCTCTTAATCTAATTTTTAATATAGAAGATGAGGCATAATCTCCAAGGTTTTCTCCAACACAAATATTCTGTCATTCGAGGCTATTACAATAATTAGGGGAGCAATTTACATTTAGTATAAGGATAGTGTTTTTACTTGATAACCGCAATTTTCACATTTTACTGAGGGTGGCAGTGCCAGTCTCTGTAGAGGCCAGAATTTTTGGAGTAACAACAATTTGTTAGATTTTTCAAAACCCTTCTTACCTCTCCAAAAGGTTTTATATGGCAAATGTCTATTTTTTTAGTAGAAATGAAGTGAAACTCTGTTTTCCAGTAGAATATAGTAATATCCTATTTTTTTTAAGGTGCACCTTTGAGATGTCACTGGTAATGACGACTAAAATTTCAGTCAGGGGATTTGTGAAACACCAAGCCAGTGTTTTGCTCTTAAATGTTATGATGACATTCTTTCTGGCTGCCATCGGTCACTTCATCCGCATCAGTTCTTTAAGTGGGTTAGAGGTCAGCCTGTGCTTCCCCTCCCCAAACCGCCTTTTTTTTTTTTTTTAATAACCTATGTGAACAGCAGTGCCAACCATTGCACATAGGATAGAATATCTGGGAAGAGAGAAATTAAGACTTTCTGGCCTACCGACTAGGCTTTGGCTATTGTATACTTTATTAAGCAGAGTTTGTCATGGGCAAAAAGTGTAGCCTATCTGTCATTTATCTTCCAGCTCCTAACTTTTTTCTTATAGCTTCTCCTTGACCTTTAGCTCAGTTCTCTCCTATCAGGAGAGGCAGAATGTAGAGGAAAGAGCATGGCTTTGGCATCAGAAAACCTATGTTGTCATCCTCACTCTACTAATTTGAATTTGATTGACTCCAAATTAATCATTTGAACCCTGAGCCTGGTTTCCTTATTTATAAATTGGAGTTAATGTTGGCTTATTAAAGGTTGTCAAAGATATAACAAAATAGAAAGTATGTAATTTATACATTAAATTTATTAATTTGCCAAATTCTAAACATAAGTATTTGATGTATTACTCCTCATAGCAAGCTCTGAATAACCCCAGGGTATTTGTACAGGCTACTGACTCTGCTGGAATGACGTCTGCCCTTTTCCCTCAGGATTCTGCTTCTAGAAGGCTGGTTGCAGTTCTTCTTAAAGACTCCCATAACACTTTTGTGTATTTCTATTTACTCTTTGAATGGGGGTTGTGCCATTCCCATTTACTTCTTTGCATCTCCCTCTAGACCAACTGGAATCTTCTGAGAGCACAGACTTTGAGAACACATTTTTTAAATTGACGTAACATTAGTTTACACCACCACATGTGATTCGGAAGCATTGGATTATACCGTCTCAGATGCCTGTCTCCACACCACACCCACCACCAAGGCGACCATAGTCCTCCACCAAAGTCCATTGTGCCCCATGCCCAGTATGTTTTCCACTGTCCCCTACCCCATCTTATAGCCTGAATTGGACAGTCAGATTTCTAGGGTATGTTGTTGGGTTGGTTTTGTCTGACTCTTTGTTTCATTTCTCTGAATTGCTACATCGCTGAAACCATCCTGTATTTGTCTTTCTCCTTCTGACTTACTTTGCTTTCAGTTATCCCCTCCAGTTCCATCCAGGTTGTCACAAATGGCAAGAGTTTATTTTTTATAGCCTACTAATATTCCATTGTGTGTATATAGCACATTTTTCTAATCCACTCCTCTGTCCTAGGGCACTAAGTTTGTTTTCATAACTTAGCTATTGTAAATAATGCTGCAATTATCAGGAGCACATATATCCTTTCAAATTAGTGTTTTTGCATTCTTCAGGTAGATATCTAGGAATGGAATTGCTGGGTCATAATGTAGATCTATTTTTAATATTTTGAGAAACCTCCATACTAGTTTACATCGGGCCTGAACCAGTCTACATTCCCACCACCAGTGTATGAGTGTTCCCTTTTTTCCATATCCCCCTCAACACTTGTTATTTCTGGTATGTTTGATATGGGTCAATCTCACAGGTGTGAGGTGGTATCTCATTGTGGTTTGATTTGCATTTCCCTGATGATAAGTGATGACAAGCATTTGTTTCCTGTGCCTGTTGGCACATGACATCTGTATGTCTTCTTTGGAGAAATGAAAAACACACATCTTAATAATCCCAGATAAAAATAGGATGTCCAATAGCTAACTAATACAATGGGAAGAGAAGGGAAAGGGTGAAATAAACACATGCAAGGAGTTAAAGGAGGAACAAGTCATATTTGCTTGGGGAATCTACTTCATACATGAAGTAGAATTGGAGATAGGTCTTGAAGGGTGACAATAATATGACGGGCAAAACTTGGAAAAACAGCATACTGGATGAGGGAACAGCACAATCAAAGGCATAGAACAGGGAAAGAGCAAACCGTCCTTGGAGAGTGGAAATAGTGCTCATTGGCAGTGGGTAGAGTACAGAGGGGGAAGTTGTGGCGGATGAGGCTGGAAAGGTAAACAGGAGCTTACTCTGAATTCGGAGATGAGGAAGTTTCAAACACTTCCCCCTGCTGCTTGGCCTACCTCTATTCTGCCCTTAAGTGCTTGAAGCAAGCTCCTCCCCTATTTCAACTAACAGTTATAGTCAGGCCACAGCTACCTTTGTGCCTAATGCAAGTAACTAATTTGCATTAGGAACCTATTCTGGGACTATCAGAGTAAACCCTGAGTGATTTATTGCCTTTTCCTCCTACCATGGGTTTATACTTATTGGGTCTTCTGACTTTGTGACTCTGATTTCTACTCCTTAAGCAATTATAATCAACTCTCTGGGCATGCATGGACCTACTCTGAGTTTTAGTTTTTTTTAATTTTTACATGATTTTTCACATGATTCACCCATGACAAATGGAATAAACAGATAAGGAACATGGTGAACTGCCAACTGAGTCACTTAGACAAGTGGTATGGCAGGTTAGGGGACAGGAGGCAATGGCTTTACAAGACAGAAGAAGCAGTGTGACCTAGCAGGACGGGCCCATGCTGTTATTTATTGCCAGGCACAGAATATCTTCAATAACCGTGCATCTTTAGCCCTAGCCACGTCTCCCCAAACCCAACGTTCTGGAGTCTGAAATAGTCTTGCCCCATTAACCTGACGGGGGTATCCAAATATTCCCTCAACTGAAAATAAATAAATACATTTTTTAAAATAGTCTTGGGCCTCCCTGGTGGTGCAGGGGTTAAAGTCTCAGTGCTATCAAGCTCTCTCCAGCCACTGTGACCTGAGTTTGATCCCTGACCAGGGAGCTAACCCATATATGGTGCAGCAGACCTCTCCTGTCTCACTCACTACTCCTCTTGGCAGTGTATATCACCTGTTCTGCTCCCCACACTGTCTCTGGTGAATCCTCTCACGCCCTACACCTCTGGCCTACATCCCAGTTCTTGTATGCATAAATAAATTTTTTAAAAATCTTTTAAAAAAAGAAAATGAAAAATATAGTTTTGACCCATTAGCCTTGGGGCAGTGCTTGCTGTCAGGTTCACACCTTAGCTCTGACCCCTTCTATGTTGGTCAGATAACTGATAGTATATATGTGCAGCTTTCTTTTTTTTAAAGATTTATTTATTTATGCATACAAGCTGGGGTACAGGCCAGAAGCATGGGGCGGCGAGAGGGTTCCCCAGAGACAGAGTGGGGAGCAGAACAGGCAGAGCGACAGAAATACACTGCTGAGGGGAGCAGCGGACGTGGCAGGAGAGGTCTGCCGCGCCATGTGGGAATCTCCCTCAGTGGGCGTCAAACTCATGTCGCTGCTGCCTGCAGCTCCACAGCGCAGCACTTAACCACTGCGCCACCAAGGAAGCCCCTGTGTAGCTTTCTTGATGTGCACAGTTTTCTCATTCCACAGAGTACAACTATTTCCTGAACAACCTTACTGCTTCCTCTCCACTGAAGGCCTATGTCATGGTATAGAGATTACAGCTATGACTCCATATTGAATTTCCTGTAATAATAATATTGATCCAGAGAATGTTCATATCTACCATGTCCCTTTAAACTCTGTCATTTTGACTGCTGGCAATCTTAGAAACCATTCCGATGGACAAGTTAGTTTTCTAGCCCTCTGGATCCATCTCTTCTACATCTTCACCATTAGTCAGCACTACTAGAGTCTCTTTGATCCAAGGATAAGATATCAAGACATGAAAGGGGAACATTACTAATTGCATTCCCAACTTACCATCCCTACCTGCATGCAGCCACTTGCCAGTTTCACCATGGGTGGAGTAGGTTTCCTGCCACTTGGCGCTGGGCTTGGCCCTGGAACTTGCTTTGGTGAATGATATCTGATCTGAGTAGTATCAGATGAAAGTACCAGTGTGATAACTTCAGGTCTGGGCTATTATAGGTATACTTTCCCATTTGTTCTCATGTACTTTTTAATATCACCATAAGATGAACATACCCACAAACAAGCTATCTCCCTGTTCCAAGGGAGAAAAGGGCACACATGGAGCAGAGCCAGCCTATCCAATACACAACCTGCAGTGAGAGAAAAGGCCACCCTGGCCGGAAGTAGTGATACCCACCTGAGTCCAGGCTACGTCAGCAGAACTCCAGACAACCAGGAGATGCACAAAGACTTTTTGCCCACCTTCTCTGTCCTATGGCACCATTGCTGACCTTATCTGGGGAAAAGTAAGGGAAGCTGACTGATAGTCAGGAGGCAAATGAATTGAGCCAACTGAATCGTCTTTTTAAGAGTTTGCATTTGGAAACAGATTATAATCAATAGGGGACAAAATTTTCTGGACCTAGAGACTGGAGTATTGTCTGGAGTTCTGTGCAACTTGATGAATCAACATAGAAAGGCAATCTTCAAAATGAAGTTGGAAAATAGAACAGATGTTCAGAGTTTCAGAGGCAAGTCCAAGAAAGAGAGGGGGATAAAGGATGGGATATGTATGTAGATTCCGTTCTCAGAGGCTTCTTAGCACCAGCAAACATAAAACCTGGCTGAGCTGCAGGTCTTGCATCTAAGAAGTTGTCTGTTTTGTCATCAAAACCATATTTTACCCCACACTCAACATGTGCATATGTGTGAATGCACGCGCGCACACACATATTCACACAAGCACACAGAGTTTTAATTTTAGTTAACTTTCATTCCTTGAAACTAAAGACTGGACTAAGGTAGTTTCCATACTGGAAGAAGAATAAAGATGAGCAGCCAGTTGTGCAATTATTGTTCCCTCACATGATTAAAAAAAAAAAACCTGACTGCAGGAGGAACTGTGTATCATGTAGCTTTTGCTGCACAACAAGCCATCTTGAGATGGAAAGGCTTACAATGACAGAGTATTTTATTTAACTCATTCTCTGGGTTGTCTGTGACGGGTGGGGCATTTGTGATGGCTCTTCTGGTTTTAGCAGGCTGCGCTGAGGCTGGGTGTTGTAGGGTGGCCGCTCATGTCTGCTGATTGTCAAGCTGGTATTTCTCAGGGGGACCTCAGTGGCAATGACTGTCCGTTCCATGGGGCCTCTCATTCTGCAGCTGGCTAGCCCATTTTCTCCACATGGTGGTTGGAGGATTACCGAAGGGGCAGTAAAGGGGTTCTAGCCCAGATGAACTCACTTTAAGCCTCTGCTCATGTCATAGTTACTGTTGCCCCCTTAGCCAGAACAAGTCCCCTGGGCGAGTATAGACTCAGGGTGGATGGAGAGTAAACACGGCTTAGATATAGGGAGGAGTGAACAAACTGGAAGCTATGATTGCAACAACATACGACGGAATAATGGACGTGAAGGGAGAATGGAATATTGCTAAGGAACGACCTGTGGATCCAAGGTGGAAATCCAGGGGAGTGGTCTTTTTCAGGGAGTGGGTCTAAGAGACCCACCAGTTTGCTCTCTGTAACTTGACTTATATACCTTTGGAAGAGCAGATGATTTTAATTCAGGATTCATAATTCTAAAGCCATGGGAACACTGATCTAAATAATTGTGAAATATATACTAAGAATCTGTAGTATTTTCCCACTCACTGGAATATAAAATCTGCCTTCCTTCCTTTAGAAAAGAATTTCAGTAGAATGAGAAAAAATGTCACAAAAATGAAAATAAAGTCTTTCCTGAATGCATAGCAAGCTCTCTTCTACAGATAGCAGAGAAGACTCCTAAACAATAAACATAATTATAGGGGGAAACTATTCTGTCATGAAATACTTCACCAGGGGCATCACAGAAGGTACAAAAGCCTCACTTAAAATGGGGTTTGTTTCTTTAAGTTTCATGACCGTCTAGCTGTGAATCATAAAAGTGATGATTCTGTTGCCAATCCCTCGAAACATAAGCCCATCTGGGTGTCCGTACCCGAGAGGGTGGAAGACTGGAGATTTCAGGTGGTCCAAGCAATATGGACTCTTCCACCTGTGGAATAGGCAGGCATCCCAAAGTGTCTAGACATAGATACTACATCAAAGCAAGTTTTAAAAAATTTTTTAAAAAGATTTATTTTTGCATAGAAGAACTGGGGTGTAGGCCAGAGGTGCGATGGCGGGGGGGGGGGCGAGCAGGTGAGAGGATTCTCCAGAGACAGAGTGGGGAGCAGAACAGGCAGATTGACTGAAATACACTGCTGAGGGGAGCAGTGGGTGAGACAGGAGAGGTCTGCTGTGCCATATGTGGGTCAGCTCCCTGGCCTGGCCAGGGATTGAACTGGTACTGCAGTGGTTGTGGATTGCTTCATAGTGCTGAGGCTTAAGCCCTTGCGCCACCAGGGAGGCCCAAAGCAAGTTTTCTTTTAATAGACAGAGATGTCGTGTCACCCCATTCAGAAGAACAGAGAGCCATGAGTGGGGGGAGTCATACAGACTTACGGTTTCCTCATTGGACACGCACTCATTTACGAATAGAAGTTATTTCCCCTTTAACCAGGTTCCTCTGGCAACGTCACTTAACTTCAAACCAACGATTGTGACATCACTATCATTTCCAGACAGCCAGACACAAACTACAAAGAGAAAATTTCCATCCATAGATTATAGTCTCATTAACCAGCAATTAGGAAAAGGGGTATGAAGGGGAGTAGAGGAGTTAAGGTAAATTTGAATATGTAAGTACAACGTGTACTTGAAATTGTCTTGAATGGCAAGGATTTGGAGACCAATTATTTTTAATTTTTTTAAAGATTTATTTATTTATGTATACAAGAGCTGGGGTGGAGGCCAGAAGTGGGGGGGGGGGTGAGAGGATTCACCAGAGACAGAGTGGGGAGCAGAACAGGCAGATCCACTGAAATACACTGCTGAGGGGAGCAGCGGGCGAGACAGGAGAGATGGAGACCAATTACTTGGAAGTAGAAGAAAAAAACTTCTGCTCTCCAGAAATCAGTGATTTCACATTGAGCCAATATTTTACATAGCTTTATCTTTCAGAAATTATGAAACTGATAAGTTGATTTAAATATCATTAAAAAAGAATTTAATGCCATTTCTTTCATCATAAGCAAGGAAAGATACCCATGTGAGTAGTGTGGCCAAAAGTCAGGGGGGTTGAGACCAGAGGATGGAAATGGCAATGAGAGGAAAAAGAGTGGTGATTTCTCAACCAAGGTAATGAACATTCAGCAACACGCAGTCAGCCAAGGAGGATATATCAGGAACAGAACCTTCCAATTTATCAGAACTATCACTACAGATTTTTAATAGATTTTATTCTTTAGAGCAATTTTAGGTTCATTGAAAAATTGAGTGGAAAGGACAAAGAATCCCCATATTGACCCTTACCAGTGCACATGAATACCTCCCCACTCACCATTGCCATGGTCCATTTGTTACAATCTATGAGCCTACGCTGCCACAGCAGTATCGTCCAGAATCCAGTTTACATTAAAGTTCACTCTTGGTATTTTCATTCTGTGGGTTTAGAGAAATGTATAATGACATGTCTCCACCATTAGGGGACCACACGGGGTAGTTTCACTGCCCTAAAAACCCTCTATACTCTGCTTATTCATTCCTCTCATCACCGCCCATCTCTGGCAACCCCCAGTCTTTTTATTGTCTCCAGTTTTGCCTTTTCCAGAATGTCATAGATTTGGAATCATACCTTGTATTAAGACTTTCCAGATTGACTTCTTTCACACACTAATATGAATTCAAGTTTCCTCCATGGCTTCAAAAGCCATGAACTCTATAGTTTTTATTACCTGGATGTACCAGTTTACTTTTTCACTCACCTACCAAAGGACATCTTGGTTGCTTTCAAGGTTTACCAATTGGGAATAAAACGGAAGCAGGTTTCTGTGTGCTTATGTTTTCCATTCCTCTGAGTAAGTATCAAGGAGCACAATTGCTGGATCCTTTGGTAAGAGTATGTTTAGTTTTGCAAGAAATTTTCAAGTATCTCCCAAAATGCCATACACCATTTCACATTTCCACCAGTGATGCATGAGATTCAAACAGTGTCTTGGTTGGAACCATATACGACCAAGAAATCAATTCTGGGAGGAATAGAGAACACACAAAAATGTACTCATTGTATCATTTATTGCTTAAAACGAATGACTCCAAAACCCATGATTATTTCACATGATTCAGTGAACTAGCTGGGCTGAGCTGAGTGGTTTTCCTTTTCTAAGTGATATTAGCTAGGGTCACTCATTCAACTGGGTCACTCATTCAGCAGCTGCAATGAACTGAGAGCTCTAATGGAGTTCCAATCTCCAAAATGGTTTTATTCACAATGCTGGAAGTTGGTGCTGGTGGTCTAGAGTGCAAAGTGCAGAATTCTCATCTACTAGTAAGACACTGGCTTGCTTATGGCATGGTGGCTGGGTTCCAAGAGGGCAAGTATCATTTTTTGTACAAGTGCTTATCAAGTCTCTGCTTGTATCACATTGACTGACAAACCATTGTCCACGGCCACATGGCCCAAGACCAGTCTCTTCTGTACCTGTGATGGGACTGAAGAAAGTTGGGTATGGGTGGTTGAGACTAAGAGAGTAGTTACAAGGAGATATGAATGTGTGCAAGGTAATGGATGAGTTTTCCTTGCTTATCAAGGAAAATGTTACCATTTTATACCAAAGGTATTAATACGGGCAACCTTTGATACAATGTTTTCCAGAGAAACAAGTTAGATTTTGAAATGTTTTTTACAAGCTTAGACTTTGTACCTATTGCTCTACTTGTGATAGTTGTATACTTTTATTATGTATCCAAGCAGTAAAGCCTACACTATAACTTAAAACATTTTTTTTAATGTGGGAGGATACAACAAGGCAATTATTACCAGAAGGCATCATTCATTAGGAGCCACCTACCACATTTATTGATTGACTCCCTCATTCAATAAGCCCTTTATAAAAGAACACCCAGACCTAAGGTTTTCATAATGATCAGGACAAAATCTTCTAGGCTATTCTGATGTAGGAAAAGTTTGAGAATCACTGCCTATCCTAACTATTAAAACTGCTTAAGGTGATACTGTTACAGGGCAGGGAAAGAGGCACCCCTGAAACCCCAGACCTGCCCTGGGCTAAATGGGTTCTGCCATCCGCCGCATCAATACAAAACATATAGGACCTTTTGTGGAAAGAAACTTTAATACAACTAGAGAGGACAGAGAAGACAAAGAACATATTTTCTAAGTCAAGCATCCAATGTTATTCAACTCCTCGTGGGTATAAGTCCACCCAAATGGGATTGGCCCAAAGCAAATCTCAAAAGCCTGCCACAAGTCTAGAACAGCTTTTGGCAGGGAACCACACATAAGGATCAGAAATTTGCCAGACAATTCTGGGAGGAACCAAAATACCTTTCGGCAGGGACCCATACAAAAGGGTCAGAAACAGTCAGACAATTCTGAGAGGAACAGAACAAAATCAAAACCAAAATCAACACAGCCATCGTTACCTTCCCCATGGGTCTCTCACCCACATCTCTTTCAATCAGTCCAGGCCAGTGCAGCTTCTTTACAAGTCTCTCAGCTCCTTGGGCCTCTTCTGGCTCTCCATCCTTCTTCCATCTCCTCCTGTCTTCTGTGTTCTGTGTCTCCTCTGTGTGTGTCCTCTGTGTGTGTGTTCTCAAGCTTCTTATATCCTGCTCAGTTCCTCCCTACGTTGGGTGGTACAGGGAACCTGGGACACACCCTTTCTCCTGGGGACCACCCTGTTACATATTTATTGTAGTCCTTCCCAGCACTAACTTCCCATATCTAAGTCCCTATCTAATCATTAGTATAGCAAGGAGAGATTAAGGAAAGGCTAGCTTTGCAAATAGGCTAGACTAGAAAAAATAAACCAAAGATGTTAAGACCAAGAAGTATTACTGGACCAACAACAACAACAAAAGATTCTCTAGGGAAATGTCTTTTTTTGTGTGTATATAAATTCTGTGTATAATCACAAGAACAGGAAGAACCAGAGGAGGGATAAGTGGAATACCTAAAGACTTTCCAAAGGCAGTTAACCTTGACTCTTGCTCAACCAGCCAGAAATCCTCAGTGAGTTTTAGGTGACTTGATCTAATTAAATCATTTGCATGGACCTTGGTCTTCACATGTGGGCTTCTTCGTCGAAAATAGGCTTACCAGTGAGACTGCATCTTGCCTTTCAGGATAAACCAAGCTGCTTGGAGACTGCTTTCAGAGGCATTATGTCATTTAAGTCTTACATTAACCCATCCAGTCTGTGACACTTTCCCTATTTGACAAACAAGCAGAAGGAAATGCGTTACTCAAGGTTAGGGAAATGAAGTTTGAACAGCAAAGCCAAAATAAGACCAAGGTTCTTAGTTTTCCAACCAGTGTCTCTTCCACTGCTTTCCTTCAGATCTGGGACAGGTAGCAGGGAGATCAAATGGGGAGATTCCTTTTTATTCATTTCCCTTCCTGGGTTTCCCTTGTCTATTTCTCAGGCTGTTGTAAACGGGCACTTGGCTTGATATTCTGAGACATCAGCTCTAGGCCCTGTTTCCACAGAAAGCAGGCTGGTTTCAGACAGATCACTTATGCTTGCTTGGCCTCAGGTGGTGGAAGGCCTCTGGTTCTTCCAACTTGGTCTCAAAGGCAATATGAACGGTGGCACCAGAAAACCTATTCGTTGATTTTTACATTTATGTAGATTTGAGTTTTCAGACTGCAGTTGAGGCTTGAAGAGATGAAAAAGGGCAGATAAGGCAGACAAACGGGAATATTCCAAAAGAACAAGAAAGAACAGATTTCTGATAGAGTAAATATTTAGGGTGTGGACTGAGGTGGGCTGAACTAGTTCTCCATTTAAGACCCTTCTCGTTGACCTTCCCTGATGGTTAAGAGAAAGCTTGGATGGGTGTGACTCCTGGAATTGCTGATACTTCAGCCATTCAGTTTTGTTTTGTTGAAAGGAATGAGGTTGTGGAATAGCAATTGTGGGAATTTAAGAATCTCTCAAGTACATCTAGCCCTACTTATTCTGAAATGTCTGGATTCTGATCCCACTATTAGCAAACAAGTAATCTGCAGTCGTCAGAATTTGAGAGTCAAAAGTGTGTGACAGTTGTAACAATCAACAAATGTCATGGATCAATGTGGCAGTTTGGTGACTGTCTTTTTACCACATTCTAGATTCAGGGAAATCCTTGTCTTTATCATTCAATTCATGCTTTTCAGGATATTTCAAGGCAAGTTAGCCTAATTCCTTGACATTTGCTGGTATGTCAGTCTGTGTCTTTTCCTCTTCCAGGAAAATCAGAAATACCTACGCATCTGCACTGCTGTCTTAAATCAAGCCACTTTATCAAGTGCACCATCTCCATAAGCAGGCCTTATAAATCTGCTTTCCAAGGCAATTGTGGTCAGATTATAAACAGAGATGAACAAGTAAGGTGGTGTAGAGTATGGGTGGGCGGGGGGCAAAATGGTGTTCCAGAACAGAGATTACAGAAAGGGGTGGAAGGAAAGGAGACAGTAGGAATAGCGAAGTTTCTGAAATTAAGGGTGCAGGGTTTACAAAATCAATTTAGTGCTTTTCAACCAGCCTTTAAAAAAAAATATGTGCAATACAGTGAAGGAAAATAGAGTGCAAAGCATGAAAGGATATTGTTTTCAAAACATTTTTCAATATATGTAAACATGTGTATTTACATATGTAACTATATTTTACAAGTAAATGCACAGGCACACACAACCAAGGTCGTTTTGTAAACTATTTCTCAGAGTGAATCTGGGTCCAAAGTTTGAAAGCCTCAGGCATATAGGACGAAAGGATCCTGACAAGGTAAATTCAAGGTCAAATGAGAGCCCCTTTGCTCCCCCTTTGCCGAGCAGCAGTGAACAGGGTGAGAAGAAATGGCGTGAGGGACACCAGTGAGGGCGAGCGAGGAGCAAGGGCGCATCAGGACAAGAAGGTGCCGGGCGCCTTCTGCCCCTGGGTCAACTGAGAGAACTGGGGAGGTTGACTTTGAGCGTCTCCCTTCAAGCTAAACCGAAAGAATCTCCGCGTTCCCTGTGCCTGCCAACCCGACAGAGGTGAATGACTCTCGTGGCTCCGGGGTCCGCAGCACCCGGGGGCGTCCCTGCCGAGGGGATTAAGATTACCCCGAGCAAGGGGCGGGGAGCGATCCGTTCGGCCCGCTCGGTCCTCGGAGAGACTTACGCCGCGCTCCGAACAGTCCGCTAGCGGAGCAAGCAGTGGCGCGCTTTCGCACCCAGCCTCAGGAAGGGGCCCCACGCCGCGGGTGGAGCTGCGCCCTTCCAGCGAGCTCGGAGCCGGGGCGCCCCCGGCCTGCGCGTCTCGCTCCCCTCCGCCCCCGGTCCTGCGGCGGGCGGGCTCCGCCGGGTCGCCGGGCCCCCACGTGATCGGCGGCGCGGGCCACCGCCCCCGCCGCGCCCAGGCCCCGCCTCCGTGACGTCTGAACGCCCTGTGACTGTCGGAACGTTCGGCCTCTCTCCGCGGCCGCCAATTGGCCGGCCGGCCGGACAGCGCCCCCCCCCCGCCACGCCCCCGAGTCCTGGGGAACGCGCGCGGGGGCGGGGCCGCTGCCGAGGGGCGGGGTGAGAAGACGGCGCGGGTAAAGGGGCCGCCCGCAGCGCGGTCTGAGCATTCTACCGCCTCGCCCTCCAGCCTCGCCGCCCGCCCCTCCCCCGCCCGCCGCCGTCACCCGGGAAACGGGCCGCGACCGCCGGTCGACCCGAAGCTGGTTTCATGGCAGCCGCGAAGAAAGCAGTTTTGGGGCCCTTGGTGGGGGCAGTGGACCAAGGCACCAGCTCGACGCGCTTTTTGGTGAGCCCGGGTGACATTGGAGGAGGCGCCGAGCTGGGGCGGGAGCCTGGGGACGCCGGGGCCGGGTGCCGCTTCCCCATCCCGCGCCTCCCTCGGCTCCGGGTCCCAGCCGCCAGGCAAGGGAAGCAGGCCAGGGCCCCCGAGCGGGACCTTCCACGCTGCAGCTACCCCGCCCGGGGCTGGAGGACCTCGGCCTCTCGCGACCCCTGCGACCTGCCGAGCTGAGCAGCCCCGGCCTTGGTGGTGGAGCCGGGTCACCTACTAATTTGGGGACTCCTCCCCAAAAGAGAGCTAGGACACGCCGAGCATCCGTGCAGGGCGGCCCGCCTGCGGCCAGGGACAGGTGGCCACGCTGACCGCTACTGCGGTCTTCCCCTGGAGCACTTGGCCTGCGGGGAGCAGGACGTCCTTGGATGGGAGGAAGCTGTGTCACGGCTGTGATAGCCTAACACAGCGTCCTTTGGAGCAGTAGACGACCAAAGTATTAGCGTGGTGATGCCTTGTCATCCTCTACCCCAGAAATTGCAAGAAGGTAGAATGCTAAGGGGAAAGAGGGGTGGTGGAGCACATTTTAGGCAAAAGTCACACTGTACTGCTTTTACCAGAATCTATTTAATTTGCAAGACTTGCCAATTTCTGTTCTGATACTTTTCCCATTACAAGCAGATGATGGCTTTCTCTTCGCTGCATAGCATACAGCAATAGGAAATTCTGTTTCTCTTACCCATGTATCAAAATGACAGCAGAGTTTTACCAGGACCAGTGCTATTTAAGGGACTCTCTGCTAATTATCTGTGCAGTTAGGAAACTAGCTTTTCAAGCCATCTAGTGCTGAGTTCAGTAAAAGGATTTAAAAGTAATTTAAATCTTAAAAAGTAACTTAAATAAACGGTTGTTGGTCAAGAGCCCCTGCTTTCAATGGACATTTGATTAACCTGACAAGTTAATGTAAATATTTCATGATTATTTAGCTCCCTCTTCACTTTAACTCAAGTCACTTTTTTCATGCAGCATATGCTTGTACATGTATACTCTGTATACATTAGATACAGCATATATACACATATATTTCAAAGTTCCGCTTAGCTGAACATTTGCCTAAAACCGTCGTTTGTGCCTTCCTTTTAACACTTGCCTCTCTTGTCTAAAGTTGAAAACTTTAAATCTTATTTAATGACTTACCCTGGTTTGAGCTGCCAAGAGAGTGTCACCGGCTCTGGCATTGTTTATCTTTTGATCACCCAGGGCAGGTTTCACTTTGTCTTATATTCACATAAATGTTCATAAAGTAATCCTGAATCATAAGAAAGTCTACCTAACTGGATTTAGTGAATATATAAAATACAAGGGTCAAAATTACATCTTCCCAAAATAAGAAAGATCAGTAAGATGTGTGTGAACTGTGGCTTGATTTTTGGAGTCATATTCAAGAATTGCCCACACAAATGCCTGCCTGGCCAGGCTGGTAAAGGGAGAAGGACAGACTGGAGAGCAGACTCAAGCCAAGGGGACCGCCTGTAGCTGCCAAGCAGGAACACAAGCCCGGTGTTGCCAGATCTTCAAATTCTTTAAGAAAAGCTGGTCATCCAGTTTTCAGTGAAATCTTTCTATTCTTAAATGTTGACAGCTCCTTCATAAAGCTCTGTAGGGGCCAAACCAAACATGGCACTTGTCCTCAAGTTTATACAGCCTTTGCCCTTTATGAAAGTGGGTAAAATATTTCCTAACTTGGTAGGTTTCCTTTTTAGAGCCAGCCTTCCTGTGCTTGTCTTCCTTTTTGACTTTTCACTGTCATTGTCCGCATAGTCCAGCAGGTTTATTTACTGCAAGTTGTTCCCAACCCCTCAGATTCTGCTGCCCAAGAGGCATCTTTCTGCATCAATGGGGAAGGAATTAATCAGCTTCCTATTGTCACAATCATTTTGTCCAACACAAGCCTTCAAAAGTTGGATACTGTTTACTGGGTTCTTTAGGACATGTTGTCAATAAATAAACTGAGGTACAAATTCAGAAGATTCCCACCCTATGTATGGAATCATGTATATAAAAAGTTGATCAACAGAGTTTTTCCACTCCTTGAGAAACTTATGAATGGATGCTTCAGAGGCAGACAAAAGACTGGAAAGTAGAGGAAAAACTTGGTAATGGTTAAACAAGTTATTTCATTTTGGTTGTAAGGAAAGAGGTTGCTAAACCACTCCCTGCAAAATACAGATAATGGATTTGCTGAATAAGTGCTTCAATCACCAGGTGATTCGCAGGATCTGCTCCAGTCATATTGTTCCGTGTTATAATTATGACTCAAAAATAATTGCTTACCTTCTCAGGAAAGAAGACAGTGGATTAAAACTGTCATAAGGAAGTTTGTAACATTAAATGTATTTAAATAATTTCCTGACCACATTCATCAAATTTACATATCTAATTCAACTCTCACAAGCTTGTTTTCTCCCTTTTCTCTGCTAGCAATATTAGCTTCCTCCCATACGGGACACTGGATTTCTTTACTCACGCCCTTTCATTCAAGCGAAGTGTCTTCTGCTTATGTCTGGTTCTTGAAATTCTACACTACCTCCAAATAGTGGCTCAACTGCTCTCTCTTACTAGAGTCTTCATCAAAGCCCCAGACAATGTCTCCCCTTTCCTAGAGCACTTTCTTATTCCTCTATTAATAGCTCTTGCCACCTTCTACATTACAGTATAAGTTTATGGCAGCGGTACCTGACAGCGGGGACTCTTTCCGTCTTGTCCGTATGTGTATTTCTTGAAACCTCATAAGGAACACAGCAAGTGGACATATTTTGTTTATGGGGAGTACTTTATACATGACTGTTGAATAAACTTTTATTTCTCTTTAATATAAAGGTCAACTAAGTTTTAGGTCTGGTTATCTTTTCCACCTTGTCCGAAAGATCTGAAAACTTTCTGACTCGGGTGTGTTTGATGACCTAGTTGTATGTTTGTAGTTGGCCTACGCTTCTAGAACATGTTAATTTCTTCTTCCAGTTGTCAGAGAATTTATCTTGGGGCCCTAGGCATATGCTTTGTGCTAAAGAAAAATTTCCAACTTGTCTGATAGGAAAGTGAACTGGGCTTGGCACACACTTACTCAGATTTCAGAGAGGAACTTCTTGGAAAGAACATTAGTATAACAGGTTCTAAGGAGGGGCATTTCTTTATAAGACAAAAGTTTCAGCTCAGTCAACTTCCTTCTTTGGTGTGGTAACTTCTTTTACCCCCTGCTAAATTAAGTGTTAAGAAAACAAAGACTTGGGATGTACTGTGACTTGAAGTGTGTCAGGTTCTGTGCTGAGGACTTCAGCATTATCTCATTGAATCCTTGTTGCAACTGTGAGGTAGATAGTAGTGTGAAGCTCCTTCCCACAGGTGATTAGACTGCACCGAGGATTGTGTTCAAGGTTACAGAGTAACTGGCGGAACTGGGGTTCAAGTCCGAGTCCGTCACGCTCAGAAACCTGTCCCCACTCCAGCCTTAGCTCCCCCACTGCCTGGAGCGCTGCAAAGAGAATAGGAGAGGCTGTGGAAGGCCACCTACCCACCCAGCACTCTAGCGTCAGGACTCTAGCGTCTGATGACGGTCACAAATGAATTTTCTCCCTAAAGAAGACATACTTAGGTATTAGTCTTGCAATGTGTAAGAAATGTTGCCTCTGAATAAGTACTGCTGGTTGGGTTTTTTTTTTTTAAGATTTATTTATTTATGCATACAAGAGCTGGGGTGTGGGCCAGAGGTATGGGGCATGAGAGGAGTCACCAGAGACAGAGCGGGGAGCAGAACAGGCAGACTGACTGAAATATAATGTTGAGGGGAGCAGCAGGCGAGGCAGGAGAGGTCTGCTGTGCCATGTGGGAAGCTCCCTGGCTGGGGATCGAACTCGTGCTGCAGTGGCTGCCCATAACTTCATTGTGCTGAGACTTAACCTCTTGTGCCACCAGGGAGGCCCACTACTGCTGGTTTTGACCATATTATGACTCAGTTTCAGTGGGTCCTGGGCAGGGCTCAGGTGTACTCCTCGTGGATGATGGTTGTGTAACCGTTTTGTGCCAATAGCCAGCATCAGTGAAGAATGGTTAGGATCGTAGTTCCCTGTTTGTTTTGGCAGGAAACCCAACTCCGGCTCCAGTTGTCTCATCATACTTAGAGATCTCATAAAGCCTAGGGACGGATTTCCGCTTTCTCTCATTTATTTACTCCACACATATTTACCAAGCACCCATTTACTAAGCACCCATTAAGGATCAAGGACTAATGAACAGTAAATTTGGTAAAACTCATTTGGCTTGTAGCCGGAATGAGGCCTCTCTTGTGATAACTGTAGTTGTGGTTGTTTTGTGGGATCCCCCCCCACGAATTTGGTTTGTTTCCTTGACCATCATATTACATAAATGTCGAGAGCACATTCTCGTCAGAGGGCTGCGGCCCTCTCTTGTCTCTCACAAGAGGTCAGTGTTCAGAGCTTTCCATGTTGGGATCCTTGAGGCGCAGAACAGTATCTTTTCTTCCCCTCAAGTCCAGCCCTGCATCTGACATGTAGCTGGGGCTCATTTCATAGACAAAAGCAGAGAGGGGCCTCCAGCGCTCACAGGTATTGACTAGAACTCTTGAACCAAAGACTAGAGGTAAAACTGGGGTCTTGGAAAAAGTGGAATTTGGCAACTCGAGCTGTGTTCAATGTATGTATATGCAGCTCAGTGCAACTCATTTGTATGAAAATTAAAGTGCCGTTTGCTTTGCTCCTTTGACTTCTGTGACTCCTCGGAAGATACCATTGTATAAGCCAGTGGGGGCTGTAACGTAACATATTTATAGCTGGTATTTTTATTTTAGGCCATTCAAACTTAGATAGTATCAGCGTTCATTTATCAGAGAGGGAGTGCACATTCCTAAACAATGTTTTATCACACAGTGAACTTGAATGTGGCATAAAAGAGTAGGCTAGTGGGGGAATCATGTGGAAAGGGAAATGGATGCATGTTTCTGATGGCATGGCTAAATCTGTCATAGGATGAGTGAGGCAAGCCCACAGGACTGTTACTTAGTAAGGCGAGCATTTCATCTCTCCACCACTCTCCTCCTCAGACAGAATGCATCTGTTGTTGCAGAAAGTACTTTTTAAACAATCTTTTATAAAAAGAATTTTCCTTGATTCCTCAGTTTCTAACTCTCCCCCTCCCAGTTTGGGAACTGAGTCATGATTTAGGCCTAGAGTTAGAGAGCTGGTGACTTCTAATTCTACCACTTAGAGGTAGCAGCAGTAGTAGGGGAGTAGTGACGATGACAATTTGTAAATGAAGAGAAGAGAAGGAGAAGGAGGAGGAAGAAGAAGAATTCATGAAAAAGAAGCAGCAGCAGTAGCTGGTGGTAACATCTTTGGGTAGATGCTCGGTGCCTGTGTTGTATAAAATCCCTATGTTAATTTTTCTTGTGACTTCAAAATTTCATTGCTTTCCCCTCAAAACAAAATCTAGAAGTGAGACATGACTTGGACTTAGATATGAATAAAGAACTGGTGATTCTATAGTCTAGAAATACCGTAGCAGTATAGTATCAATAATGAAAACAGGAGCAGTAGTGGCTACAGCAGCAGCAGCGCCATCTTTTCGATACATGCTGTATTTGCCCTGTGCAAAATCTGTTCCATAGATTATTTTCTTTAGTCCTTTTACAGTTGAGCCTCAGAAAACTTAAAAGTCAAATCGCTAACATGGGCAAGGCTGGCGCTTGATGCCCCATCCCCAGATCTTTGTGCCGCCCAGGCCTCTGTGCTTTGCCACTCTGAACTACACCAAGTGTGAAGTTCTCCCCCACCTCTCTTGCTCCCACAGCAGTCTGAAAACAGATCTTCCTTTTTATTGAAATATAATTGACATGTAACATTGTACACATTTAAGATGTGCAAAGTATTGACTGGATACATTTATATATTGTAATGTGATTGCCACCCCAGCAGTAGCTAGCAACTCTTACCAAGTCATCATTTCTTTTTTGTGTGTGTGTGGTGGGAACAATTAAGTGCTAGTCTCTTAGCAACTTATAATACTGTGTTGTTGATGATAATCACTGTGCTGTGCATTAGCTCTCCAGGACTTACTTATCTGCCAGTTCCAAGTTTGCATCCTTAATGAATCTCTTTAAGCTTACGACCTAAAATATAGCAACTGATTGCCGAGCATCTCCACTGAAGTGCCTAAGTGACATCTCAAAACACATTATCTATAATGAAATAAGCAATCTCCTCACCATCAAACTCACTTGGCTTCCACCTGTCCTTTGTCTTGCAAACACTTCCTACCCTACCCTGTAACCTGTCATCTGGGGCGTTCTTTTTCTTCTCCCCATCCATGCACTTGACAGGTCTAGTTGCTTATGTCTCCCGACTTAACTATCACTGCACAGGTTCTTCACTCCTTTCAGCCCTCACTGCCGCTCCAGCGAGCCCTGCAGGTGTCTCGCCTGGACCGTAGCAGCTAGCACTGTGGCTCTCCTGCTTCAGCCGAGCCTCCCTGAGTTCCTGTTCCATGGGACCCCTTCTGCCTTCTCGTCTGCCTTGAGTCTTAGTCTAGCAGTTGCCTCTTTAAGGGGCCTTCTCTGGTCCCCACAAATCAAAGTTAGGGGTCTTTTCTCCTGTTCAAAATACCGGCAGACCTATGTTATAAAACTTTCTATCTGTTGCCCCTTAATAGGTGGGGAACAGAATCGGAATCAGTATGATTTTGCACCAGAGCAGTACCGAATCAGCAGTGCTGAGCCCTGCGTACATCTTACCTAATCTCTTGGAACTTGCTTTGGAAATAGGAGAGTATTGCGTTGGGATCATGGGGTTCAGTTTGTGTTGTCCTTGGAACTCCATTGTTAAGCTCTTTTCTCGAGAGTTTCAGTCTGGAAGTTAACATCAACAAGATGTGAAATCTAAGGTAGGCTGTGCTCCAGAGGCTTAGTGGGGCTGGCTGTTCCTTCTTCCCAGCTGCCAAAGGGTCCTGGAGAGGCAGGGAGCACTGCTGGCATCTCTTCTAGCTCCCATACTCTCAATGTGTCTTAGAAGATGGCTTTCAGTTAACTTTTTTAAAAACGAATTTTCTTTTCTGTGCTGTTGTGAAATGGAAGGTTTAACTGACTTCAGTTTGGTGAATTTCAAACTTGAAAAGAGAAAAAGATGGAGGAGCACCTTTAGTAATGCTGAGACATGTATTGCTTGCTGTCCAATGATTTTTTTAAAACAACCATGCCAGAGCTTTTATAAAGCAAGTGATAGAGTCACTGCCATCTTTAATTGACAATGGCCTTTGAAATCCACTGGTAAAGAACAAACTAGCTTTCTTACTCCTGAACAACATGTTCGCATACGGACTTAGTTACTCTTCAGCCATAGAAGATTATGGAAACATCATCCTTAGCCTTTTTTTGTCCACCTGTCCAATGGATGACAAATGGGTAGACAGGAGACTTCATTGACGGAGGCAGGCTCCGACCGAGGTTGGGTTCCCGGGGGTGGTGGGGAAAGCGTCGGTGGTGGCGGTGGCGAGTTCTGTGGGAAATAGGGGTTGGGGAGTGAGAGACAGCACACACCAGAGTGTGTGATCAGGCTGTTCCACTTTATTATTCGAGAACAGGGGTTTTAAAGCATAACTATAAAGAAAAAACTACAGACAATGACAGGGTGATTACAGATATTCAGATGCATAATCAATTACATACTTTGAGGGGAATCAAGGAACTTTGGAAAAATGTCTCCTGTCTGATGTAAATTCCAGCAAGGTACAGGACTTAATCTTCAACCTTTGCCCTAGGCCTAGGGTGGAGGCTGCTGTCTCCATACCTATTGTCTGAAACCAAGACCATAATAAAAGAAACATCTTTATGCTAATCTCTGGAGGAAATAATCTAAGGAACTATATGCTGATTTTTCGAGGCAAGGAAGGGAAATAGGGGAAGGGATTAAATGTTCTTTGTTTCAAACATTAACCCTTGACCTGGCAAGGACACTTCACTGACAGAAGGACATCTCTCTGCCAGGATCTAATGAGTAAGGCCAATGCATGCAGGCATGGTGGAGAAACTTAGTTATTGTTCTCTCCTGAAATTATACTTAATTTATTTGCAAGAAGAAATATCGCATCCTGACTTATGGGAACACTTCCTTGAAGGCTCACCACCCATAAAGTGACCTTGTCAGAACGATATGGGGTGTCTAGGCTACGACACTTCATTACCATTCTTCACATGAACCTAGATCAATGACAAAAAACGGGATTCCAGGACTTCACTGTCAGTAACCACTGGCCACCTGTGGTTATTGGTTATTTCAGTGTGGATAGTCTGAATTGAGGTAGACCACAGTTTAAAATATATTGCAGATGTCAAAGACCTAGTACTAAAAAGTATAAAAGCTCATTTATTTTTATAATGATCATATATTGGGCTAACAGTTTGTAGATTTATTGGTTTGACTTTTGTTCTTTAAATTAACTTCATCTGTTTCTTTTTACTGTTTTTATCAGGAAATTGAAAATTATGTGGCATGCATGTGTGGTTTGTGTTATATTTCTACTGGACAGAGCTGCACAAAGAAAGTTGCAGATTCTAAAAATATTAAATCTAAAAAGTGTCCCACAAACTTGGAAGTGGGGCACAGGGTCAAACTCTATAAACAGCGAAAGGTGACGCCAACCTTCTCTGATTCAGAGCTCCAAAGAAGTGGAGAGGTCCAGGCGCCATCCTGACTTGTCCAAATGCTGTGTGGTCAGGTGGTGTCATGGTTTGATATGGCAGATAGAATTTACCAGAAGCCTTCCCTTTTCTGTGCCTATTCCAAAGGCCCATAAACCCATTTTTAGCATGTCGGTCCTGAAATTAATCTAGTGAAACCTAGAGGTGGTAGAAGAAGACTCACACTCCACTCTTAGCCCCACAAGCTGCAATTGAGTTCTTTAGGAATTTAACCAGCAAAGGATGCACCTTGTTTCTTCACCCAGAACGCTTTGGGGATTTGAGAGTAGACCCAAGAAGCAGCAGTAATAAGAATAAAAATAATACAAGTGTGCTTTCCTACTAGACTTTTTACCAACACATAATTCATTTTATTTGACAATCTTTCCCCCTAATAAGTTCCAGATGCTTTTTTTTTTTCGAAATTCAGCAAGTATTTATTAGGCATCATCTGTGTGCCAAGCACTATTCTAAACCCTAGAGATAATTCAGCAAATAAAACAGGACAAATGGAACAGATGTCGTGGAGGCATACCCTAATGCTAAGTTGTAAATTATTGGGATATTCCATGCGTGGAATTAAGGAACAAATGACTATAGTGTTAAAATTGTAAAGGATTGCACAGCACTACTTTGGTGACTTTTATCCATTGGTTTTCATGTTTTCTATTAAGGGTCAGCAAAGTACAAATGTGCCACAAAGAGTACTCAGCTGCTGCTGCTCTGCCTCCGTTTACCTCTTGTAAGGTCTAGCTGCGTTACTGTACTTCTCTTCCAAGGAATTTGCACAGTATGCTTCCCCGCCTGGGCATCGGGACTCTGTCAGTCTCTGAATTCAGGATGGATACAGAGGGGAATCTTATGCCATCACTGTCTGCATTTTACCAGCTTTATTTTATTTTTGGTTCTCCTATTCTCTAAAACAACCCATACTACTGATTAGTTAATATATTAACTTTTCTACATCTGGAACCACTTTTGTGTTTATTTTAACAAATGAAATTCGTTTTGACCTTTATGTTTAGTAGATTTCTATTTATCTAAAGAGAAGTTATTATTTCTGAAGCTACCTTAGAGCTTTTAGGATTCCCTCTGAAGGGAAAGGAGAACATCTGTGTGGCATGTCATCTAATTATACTTTTTCTCTCAGTGTTTAGCAGTTGCTGCATAACTTTAAACATCTATGCTCTTGACCTGCATTTTCACCCTAATATTGCAATATATTTTTCAGGTTTTCAATTCAAAAACAGCCGAACTACTCAGTCATCATCAAGTAGAAATAAAACAAGAGTTTCCAAAAGAAGGGTATGTAAATCTTTAATATATATATAAAGATACATCATGTTTATTAGTCTAACTCTACCTACCCTGTGATTTTGTAAAGTAAACTTAATCAAACACCTTCCTGAGAAGGTTTGAGGGACAGCAGTGACCTGGTAATAAGCAAAACTCTATGGGGAATTGATGGCTTAGGAATTCAATGATAGAAAAGAAGGGGATGATAAAGTGATAACACAAAGGAGTATTAAATATCAGAAATTTTACCTTGACTTTTAAGTCATCCAAACTGCTGCTTTGCTGATTTGAATATAAGGTGTTTTTTTTCCTTAAATAAAGACATATTTTGTTAAAGGAAAAAAAAGGATTCACAGATCTATCTTCCTGTTTGGGAATAAATGTCACATGTAGTAATTATGAATAAATATTAAGTACATCCTTTAAAATTTAATGTTTAAGGCCTCCCTGGTGGCACAGCAGTTAAGAGCGCTGTAGAGCTGTCAGCAGCAGCAATGCGAGTTCAACGCCCAGCCAGGGAGATTCCCACATGGTGTGACAGACCTCTCCTGCCCCCTCCCTCAGCAGTGTATTTCCATAGATCTGCCTGTTCTGCTCCCCGCTCTGTCTCGTGTATGCATACCCCAGCTTGTATGCATAAATAAAGAAATCTTTTTAAAAATTTTAATGTTTATTGCAACCATTTTGAAAACTGTTAATTCCTTATAAACTGAACCATACATCTAGAGTATTCTACACTTAGGAATTTATATAAGAGAAATGAAAGCATATGTCTATAAAAAGATTTATACATGAGTTTTTATAGCAGCTTTATTCATAGTAGCCCAAACTGGAAACAACCCAAATGTCTCTCATCAGTAGAAAGGATGACAATCAAATACTATTCAGCAATTTTTAAAAAGTGAACTGATTCATTCCACAATATGGATGAATCTCATTGATAGAATGGAAAGTGAAGAGAGCTGGACATAAAAGAGTACATGCTTTTGCATAGCTCTATCTTGAATTCAAAAATAGGCCAAACTAATCTAGGATGATAGAAACCAGAAAAGTGGTTGCTCTGTGGGGTATGTGACTAATGTGAAAGAGGCATGAAAGAGCTTTCTGGAATGAGGAAATAATTTATATCTTGACTGAGATGTTGGTTAGCTGGGCATATATATATATATATATATATATATATATATATATATTTCCAAAAACGGAACAAATTATGAGCTTTCGATCTGGTCATTTCATTGTAAAGTTTGCTTCAATTTAAGAAAGAAAAAAATGGTGTCTTGCCAAATTGTATTGTTTTCTTTCCAGGAAAAATGTTCTCCTATGTTTTAGAGAAATTTTTTTGTTTAACGACAAAGCTACTGATGTGTTACCAGCATTTGAGTGACTGTCCACAGGCCTGATCCCAGTGCAGTGTTGAGAGAGGATACCTCAGTGTCTTAGAGGGATGAAAATTAGGAGATTAGTTTTTTAGAAAAAGATCACTCAGAGAGAATTCCAAGCTCAGGTAAGGGGAGTATTTAGCCAGGCAGACCTGAGGAAGGCAGAGAAGAAATGCATTTGGAATTCCTTTGCCATCTCCAGATCCCAGTGGAGGGATCTTTTTCGCATATGTCATTCCAGTTTTGGGGTTTCCTTGTATTGCCATTTGTTTCTCCTAGATTTCTCTTCCTTGTCGTTTATTGTGAGCCCTTTTATCCTTCTGAAGCCTGGTATCTTACCAAAATTGCATTGGGATTGGATGTGAAAGACTAGTACCCATCACTCATCTGCATGAAATAGTTATTTGAACAAATTTAAGTTTTTCCTCTAAATTCTAACAAAGTGTTTTGCTGGGAAATGGCAAAAAAGTTTAGTATACTTACTTGACTTTTCAAAAGTCCTTTTGCTAAATAAATTTAGTTAGAAATAACTTAGTGAAATATGCATTTTATCAATTCATCAAACCTGCATGATAAAAGAATTTGGGAGCTAATTTGTTACCAGATTTGAAAAAAAATTAAAAGTAGTTAGTTAGAAGGTTTGTTATTCATTCCTGCTTTTCAAATGATAATTACTGTATAAAGAATAATAAAAATATAAGGGAACTAGACTTTTCTTCAAATCATTTCTTTAAAATATTAGATGTGTTTTGCTTTGCCTATATGATTTTCTTTATGTGCCAGCCACACTCTCATAAGTGTACATTTCTAGAGAAATAAATGACATGTGTATTGCTTTCTTATGGACTAATCAGATGCATTCTTTTGTTTAAAGATGGGTGGAACAAGATCCTAAGGAAATTCTGCAGTCTGTCTATGAGTGTATAGAGAAAACGTGTGAGAAACTTGGACAGCTCAATGTTGATATTTCCAACATAAAAGGTATTTTTAATAGACTATTTTACTTTGTGGTATGACTATCTTAGTCATCATCATTAATTCATTCACTTGGCATGAAATTGAAGGCAGAGGGCCTGTGGGGGAATAGACTTGGCATATTCTGGATGCGAAAGAAGGTCAGCAGGCCAAAGGTAGAGGAAAATCAGCTGAGGGTTAAGGGTGCTTGAGTAAGGGGTTTCAGTAGGAGCTGAAATGAGGAAAGTGAACAGATCCTTGGCAGGCATAGTTAGAACTTTGGGTGTTGTTCTTAATGTCACAGGGAGCCATGAGAAGGTTTGAAGCAAGGCAGTGGGGCGGTTGGCAGTACCTGACTGCAGTTTAAAAAAACAACCTCCTGATTAAGAGTCAGTGTGGACACATGGCACCAGTGTGGTGGCAGCTGTCTCCTCCAAGGGAGGAGGAATCAACATACTTATAAAATGCTGAGTCCAGCTCCAGCCAGATTGGGGTTCCCAAAAGGAGGGAAAGTGTCGGCGTATGAGGAGGCAGGAACAGTCACTCGTCCTGGTGCGAGTCTCTCTTTTATTTAGTTTTGGTGGGTCTTTTATACGTTATAAATTATAAGTGGGCAGTGGGATTACATCAGTATAAGCATAAAGAGGAAAAAAGGAGAAGAGCGAAAGTATATAAAAGGTATAGCCTATTACCTATAGCATCAGGGCATGTAGGTTTGCTCTCCAAGATGAACTTCTCTGGCTGATGACTCATAGAGGTCAAACCTTAAATTCCCCAGCCAAGGATTCAGTCCTATCAACAAGGTAGTCCATAGATCAGCTTCTGGGGTCTTTTGTCATGCATTGGTCCTCAGTCCCCCCACCCCCCCCACCCCCAGGCCTTCCTGGTCATACCTTGTGATGTATTCCCTTCCCCTAAGTGATCTGCTTAGAAGATGAAAGGCACCTTGTAGGGTTGGGCTCTTAAAGCTGATTGACCAGGCAGTACTTGACCTTGGGAAGGAAAGCAGAGCTTGAAGACAACTAAATGGTAGTTAGTCAGGCAGGTTAGAATTAGCAGACCCACACAATAAAATCTCCCTGAATTGTTTGTGTTAGATTCTTATAGATGTCTCTGCTAAATTCCTCATAGTTTTAATAGAATATTTAAGATTGGTTTTGTGTCATTCATATAGGGAGAAAAAAATATAACCCTGTCATCTAAGATTGATATGTTAGTGTAAAGAGTGAAAACACAATGTGATAATTAACACATGTTTATATTTAAAAATTTCCAAGTTCATCATTCAAGGGCTATTAAATGGCTCTAGATAGGGGACTTCCTAACACTCTTGAGTTGAAACTTGGATTTTTTTTCCAGGCTTTTCCCTATTTGTATAAGTGAAACTCATTTTAAAAAGTCTAAACACAATCAAACTGTTCATTCAGAATACCTATAGAGTGCCTACTATGTGCTAGTGTGCTAGGGCTACAATCAAGTAGAGTCATACAGTTTACAGTCAATGGGGGAAGCAGATATTAATCCAGCAGTCACAAACTAATGGAAAGTCATAGCAATAATATTGTTATTTCTGCCATTGCAGATTTTTTAAAAGAAGTCAGCACCCATGTATGACTTGATATTTTGCTAACAGTTTTCAAATATCCTACATTTATTTTATCCCTGCACCAAAGTACAAATGTTCAATTTTCTTTTAGAGTTGCATTGACCAAGTTTTAGATGATTCGTGTGTAAAGGTGATTGTTAGTTACCTCCTTGAATTATTCTTACAAACTTTCAGTCTAAACAGCGTACACACGTAAGAGGCATTCACTACCACACACTTGTCAAAAGATCCATTACCAAAGACATAAATTGTCTAGGTGGCCGGAAGCTATGTTCAGCATGTAGGTTCCTTGGATTGGCTATGGTTTTGATATCATTCTAACCCCCTTAAAAATAAGGTAGGCTGCAATGTGTTGGTCTTCTGTGCCAAGTCAGGTGCCATTCCTTCTTGTCTTGTGTTGTTTGTTTTTTTTAAGAGCATACTTTCTCACTATTTTTTTAAGATTTTTTAAAATTTTTGCATACAAGCTGGGGTACAGGCCAGAGGTGTGGGGCGGTGAGAGGGTTCACCAGAGACAGAGTGGGGAACAGAACAGGCAGGTAGACTGAAATGCACTGCTGAGGGAGGCAGCGGGCGAGGCAGGAGTTCTGCTGCGCCATGTGGGAATCTCCTTGGTCAGGCATCGAACTCGCGCCGCAGCTGCCGACAGCTCCACAGCGCTGCATTTAACCCGCTGCACCACCAGGGAGGCCCCTTCTTGTCTTGTTTTTATGTTGCATGTAAAGATGACACATGACTCTTGTTCAAGTGATTGGCCTTCCACTTGTCCTAACTGGTGTGTCAGAATCCTGAACATGTTACCCTCTGCTCTGCGCTCCTCTGTGTCTGGCCGTTTTGTAAACCCAAACGTGTGTAGTGTGACCCAGCCTTTCCTTCTCAGCAACTACCAGCCTACAACCACGGAAGAGAACTTTCCACCAGCCCCTCCATAGCAAGCCAGTTATGCTATATTTTCCCCCAGATAGCTTACTGGATTGACACTGCCAAGGGCCAGCCTTTGCTTGTTTGTGTAAAGGATCTTCTGTCATCTAGACCTAGCTGCAAATGAGGGAAAGGGACTTATCACAGGTCAGGTAACCATTTAGGGTTGGGGAGCATTACAGCATGGTGTCCATCTGCCGGCCCAGTGTTCTTTTTCCAGAACCACACTGATAGGAACCTCACAAGTCGCTCCAGTTGTTACACGGCATGGAGAGGGGCACCCCCAGAACCCCCAAACCCGCCCATTCTAAATAGGTTCTGCCATATGCCACATCAATACAAAACATACACTACCTTTAGTGGAAAGAAACTTTAATACAATTAGAAAAGACAAAGAAGACAAAGAATAGTTTCTAAATCAAGCACCCAATGTTAACCAACCCCTCGTGGGTAAAAGTCCACCCAAATGGGACTGGCCCAAAGCAAGGCCCAAGACCCTGCCACAAGTCTAAAACAGCTTTCAGCAGGGACCCATACAAAAGGGTCAGAAACAGCCATTCAATTCTGGGAGTTAAAGAGCAAAATCAAAACCAAGATCAATGTTGCCATAGTCAACCTCCCCACGGGTCTCTCACCCACATCTGTCTCAATCAGTCCAGGCCAGTGCAGCTTCTTTACATGTCTCTCTGCTCCATGTGCCTCTTCTGGCTTCCATCCTGCTTCCTTCCTTCTTCTATCTGTTCTGTGTGTCTTGTGTCTCTTCTTCTCCAGCTTTTTATCTCCTGCTCAGCTCCACCCTCCCTTGGTTGGGGCAGGGAACCTGGAACACTCCCTTGTCCTGGGGACCACCCTCTTACAGCCTGGCAAGTAAATGAGCTTTTTCAGCTGAGGGGCAATTCCTTTGTAGTCTCCTGATCATCATTAACAGAATTCATCACAACTACTTGTGTCTCTGTTGGCAAATTTCTATTTTATTGGTTTTAGTTGTCCTCATCTGTCAGAAAACTTGTTGATTCCGGATCCCTAGGAGTGACACCTCCAAAAGGAAAGTCCACTTTGCAGCTGAACACCACACACATCAGCCCCAGAGAAGTAATAGGCTGCTTCTTTCCTAGCTGACACAGAGTTAGGGCTGTCTTTTTTTATCAGTCACTGGACTAAAGGAACTACAAAGTATCACAAATTACAACACCAGATACTCTCATTTATCCTCTCAAGTGATACAAGCAAAGCACAACATAAATTGTTACAAAGCATAGAGCATGGCAATTCTCTGCCATTAGTCTTGTAGCAGAAGTATTTATTTCAGTATTCTAGAAAAGCAAAACCCCACACCCATTCCTCCACTGCCTTTCCTTGTCTAACATATCCACGCCAGTTCCCATCACCTCTCAGACTCCTTCTCTCAGGGGCCTCAGAAAGGCACCCCATTCTCCAAATAACTCCCCAGCAGCAGCCACATGTCACTTGCAATTGTTGTAAGTTACTTCAACCATTCATTTTCCATTTTCTTAAAAAGCTTTATCCGTCTTTCCACATGGCACTGCTAGTAGCCGCACGGCCTTCTGGGACTTTATTATTTGCTATCTGTATTTTCTCAAAAACGTGCTCCGATTGGTTTTATCTTTTTTTTTTAAGATTCATTTATTTATACATACAAGCTGGGGTACAGGCCAGAGGCGTGGGGCGGCGAGAGGGTTCACCAGAGACAGAGTGGGGAGCGCAACAGGCAGATCAGAGATACACTGCCAAGGGGAGTAGTGGGGCGAGGCAGGAGAGGTCTGCCGCAATATGTGGGATTCTCCCTGGCTGGGCATCGAACTTGCATCACCGCTGCTGACAGCTCCACAGCACAGCCCTCAACCGCTGCGCCACCGGGGAGGCCCCAACTCATTTTTCCTAAATCTTTAATACCTTTCGGCAGGGACCCATACAAAAGGATCAGAAACAGTCAGACAATTCTGAGAGGAACAGAACAAAATCAAAACCAAAATCAACACAGCCATCGTTACCTTCCCCATGGGTCTCTCACCCACATCTCTTTCAATCAGTCCAGGCCAGTGCAGATTATTTTCTTTACAAATCTCTCTGCTCATTGGCTTTCCATCCTTCTTCTGTCTCCTCCTGTCTTCTGTCTGTGTGTTCTGTCTCCTCTGTGTGTGTCCTATGTGTGTGTGTCTCCTCTCTGTTCTCAAGCTTCTTATATCCTGCTCAGTCCCTACCCTTCCAAGGTAGGGAAGAGGGGCCCTACCTTGGGTGGGACAGGGAACCTGGGACACACCCTTTCTCCTGGGGACCACCCTGTTACATAACCAGGCTTTGAATGTAGCATTTAGCTAGTTAATTTTAATAGTGGCAGTACAGGAAAAATACCTCCTGAGAAAGAATATGTAGGTGAAATACAAACTGCTAGAGAAGAGTAATACATTGAGTTTCATCTATGCCAATGGTTATAGTGTCTGCAGCTAAACGACTATGAGGCCAGGAAATACATACGTGTGACTTTCCTATGCTCCTAAGTGGTGCCTATGAGTTAGGGTGGAGAGGGTAAGCATCTGTTACTGTGAGAAAGAGGGGATGAAAATGAGGAACTATTAAGAAAGGCTCATGTGCTGGGATTAGCAGTCAGAAAAGTTTTCTTTAAAAAAGCAGAGGATGCTAGGGAGAAAATGACAAGAAGTTAGAACATCAAAAAAGTTCAGGCACTGCATAAGACCCATGTGCCCTGGGGGAAACCAGTAATGAAGGCATTTGTGGCTGGAAGAGAATGCCAAGAAGCTATAAGCTGTTTCACTGCACTCTTGGTAGGAGATGAGTGACTATACTTGGAAAAGGAATGGATTAGGAGAGGGGAAAGAGAGTGGTCAGGGAGGAACCTGGGATCAAAGAATCAGACCCAAAGAGCCCTGGATTCCATTCTGAATACAAGTTTCACTGAGCCAACAAAAGGAAGCATACAGTGCCTGAGGGCTGTGGGGGAGGGAGCAGCCAGCTTGTTGGCGGGAAATGGATGCCAGGGGTAGGAATAGGTGCTGTGGGCCACAAATTAACAGTGTGGCACACTGAGCATTGTCACAAAGTATGGCGTTCACAGTCCTCTACCTTAGCAACCCATGGCTGATGTTCTGGCCTCTGTTGTGCCAGGGCGCTGCTGGCAAATTCCTTGTGTGCTGCAAAGCTTGGTCCCATTCTGTGGGACTGCTACTATTCCGCTCGCTCCTGGACAGTAATGAGGACATGGCTACTGTCGGCAGTAACATTAATTGAGGCTTACCCTCTGCCAGGCACTGTTTGAGTATGTGTTAACGCAGGACCTTCACACTGTAACCCTTTGAGATGGAAACATTATTATCTCTAGCTTATAAATGAGAAAACTAAGACCCAGGGTCCCACTGCTAGGAAGCAGCGAAATTGGAATTTGCACCTCAGCAGTCTGGGGTTCTGAGCGCTGTGGAATAGTGCCCCATATTCACGCCCCTGTTTTTCTGGCTCCATTTCAGCAGATAACCCGATTGCTACGTCACAGAGAAAGCTGAGGCATTCCGCAGTTTCCTGTCCTTGTACTGAAATGTCTGCATCTCTTATCCCTTCCCCTCCAGCAGGAACGAAGCCGCAGCCTGCGGCCCTGCTTAAGGCCCCTCCTCCCAGCTGGGCGCTAACCCCACCCTCTGCTGCCACTCTGAGGAGCGGGAGCTGGGCCCATCGGATCCCAGCCCCGCCCCCTGCATTCTCCTTTCTCTTCTTTCTCGGTCCTACCAACATTTTTGTCTTTTGTTGTTAAAACGGACCCTCCAAATCTCCTTTCACCCAAGGCCTCTGAATTCCTTTGGAGTGGAATCTCTCTTCTTTGTGCCTCTAGAAAAGGTGTTAGAGTAAGTCAATCTGCATTGCGCGGCTATTAACAAGGGAAGTGCTGGTTCCCCTCAGCTCTGTGTTAACCAGAGCACTCCTATTGTGCTTTATTTGGGGTGTACAATTTGAATAATATGGATAGTTACATCTTCCTAGGAGAGGGGGAGGGACTGCAAGCCACGCCAGCGCAAAGTGACTGAGGGAAATGGAATTATCTCACCGATAAGGAAAGAGAAGACTTAAGGGACAAAATAGTTGTTTCAAGTTGTGAAAGACTGATCTGTCGAAGAGTATCTAATCTTGTTCTGAATATCTCCAAAGAATATAGCTAAGATCTGTAGGTAGGAGCTACCAGGAAAAGGATATTTTCTTAATATTAAAGCTGTTCCAATAGAGGTTTGTCTGCTTTGAGAGAGATAGTATCTTGTCACTAGACATGCTGTTCAAAAGGTCACACGATAGGTGATTCTAGAGGAGAGTTGAGCCCAAAATTTGTCATTGATGCTATAACCTTGAAGGCATGTCCTATTCTTAAATTCTGGAGGGCTCAGTCCTTCAGCAATGTATTCAGTCCGGGCTGCACATTCGCATCACTTAAATACCAAAAGCTCAGCTCCCACCCCAGGGCAGTTATGCTGGCATGTTTCCGCCCGGCCTGGGCATTTGTATTTTTTTTTAATTCTGCAGTTGATTCTAACGTACAACCAAGTCAGAACCTCTGAGTCAGTGGAGCCATGCTGAATTGAATAAGGTGATATCGATTAGTATTTTGCTGAGGGTAATTTACCATAGCCCTTGAGTTGTATGCAGGTCACTATAATGCAAATTCCATCACGTTATATTTACACTGATCCAAACTCATGTGTCTTATAACAGATTATTAAAACACAAGAATAAAACTGCATGTCCAACTAACCACAGTATGAGGTTGCCCAGCATCAGGGAAATTTTTATCTGTGGCCTTTTTCTTAAAATGCAGATGATGGAGGAGATATAACCAAAATAAGATTAGAACTAGACCCACACAAGGAATTGGGGGTAGAAGAAATCAACATAACCATTGGCACCCTGCTCCTGGGTTGAAGAGCATGGGTAGGCGCTAGACAGCAGTCTCTAGGGCCAGGGATATGGAGATTGAGCCCATTGTAGAATCTCCCGGTCTCTTTTCTAATTCTAACTAGCCAGTAAACAGACAGCCATCCTACAGGATGAGCCCCTCCCAACTGAAAGAGGGCTATATCAGTACCATCCAGGTAGGAACTTTCTCTGCCCACCTGTACCTATATAGGTGCTTTCCTTGACCAACTCTGTCCCTCTGCAGGGCAGCGGCCTGCCTGTCTGCCCGTGACCTGCACCATGCAGGCCTCTCTTAGCAAACCTGCCCCTCAGCGAGGCAGCTCTTTCTGCCCACTTGTGTCTGCACAAGTGTCCTTCACGTCCTTGTCCCAATAAACCTGTTCTTTAAGTATAACTGAGTCTCTGTCTCATGGAGAACCTTGTCACGTGCCGTGGAAGGGAGCTCTGGTGAAGCCTTTCCCAGAGTGGACCCAAGGACCCCTCTCCGCTCTCAAATCCATCGACTCTAAAACAACATCACAGACATGCACATGCACACACATGCGCAGGGGAATTTCTTATATCAGTAAATAAAGGAATGAGGTGAATGTCGGTGTCCTCACAATAATAAATTGGGCACTATAAATTTGTAAAGTCTCTGCATTCTCCTTTTATAAGGCAACCTGGAAGCGTTTCATTTGGATGTTTACCTGGGTCCACTTCATCATGTGCTGGTAGTGAAGTGGGAAGGAATCTGTAGAAAGAAAATGAAACACTTGACATTGGGTGTTCACTTTTCCCAGGGTCACACAAAGAAAATAAACACTACAAACATTCCGAATGTATCTTTCAAATTGTTATATTTATCTGTGCCTGTAAAAAAAAAAAAAAAAAAAAACAAAAAAACCATGAGAACTATTCTGAAGTAGTTTTCTGCTTGTTTAATTTTCTACTCCCTTCTGTTTAACTTTTCCTTTGAAGCTATTGGTGTTAGTAACCAGAGGGAAACCACGGTAGTCTGGGACAAGCTGACCGGAGAACCTCTCTACAACGCTGTGGGTAAGCTGGTGTGCATGAAGGTCAGATGAGGCCTTGCTTCACTTGCAAATGCTGTCCTACTAAAATTTCTGGCTAAAAAAGCATGCTGTCGGGTGTCCTATAATCTGATGGGATGAGCAGATGATCCTTCCAAGAAATTAGTTGTTACATATTTACTCTTTCCAGCATTTATTCACCTATTGAATTAACTCTTTCCCATGCTCTCTCCCTTTCTGGATGATTTGTATTATCAAAATGGATCCATGCTGCCAGAACTGTTTCATAATCCCCACAGCTTCTGACACCTGGATGGGATCTCACCTCTTCCTGCCCTCAAAAGTTGAAATTACAAATGGTCACAGTCCTCTCTCTGTAAAGTCCTTGTATAGATATGTCTCCCATGTAGGAATCTGAATTGATTCTTCTGAGGTTATGAAAATTAAATCTCAGAGCCTTATCACCTGCTACAAATTTGTATATTTCAGCAGGAGTTCCAGAACTCAATATTCCAAACATACCTCTGTTAGGTACCACATCCTATTCAATGTAAACACCTTCGGTATATTTTAGCATCACTCCTAGCATATGACAATTGAGCACTGAATGATACTGTCACTTGCTAAAAAGAAAATTTTGTTCTCAATCTACAGTCACTAAAAGGCATCATTTTGTCACAAATCAAAACATATCTTTTTTTGGGTGAAAATACTGGGTGGGGGTGGGGGACGAAATGAAAGGCAGAAATTGTCAGAAATGGATGGTTTATAGAATGAGCTATTTTCACTTCACATTTACTTTAGTAATGTAGTTAATTTAGTATTGATTAGAAGAAAGTAATATTCAAGCAAAAAATATATTGAAAAGGTACTGGTAGGAGTAGCATGAATTCTTCAGAAATATTCTTTGTGGAAAATTAAGGTAACTAATGTTATTGTGTTTTAAGAAAGCTTTTAGTATATCTTCTGTATTTGTGATTTAAAAAGACTCAAAAAATATCGGTGAATTATAGCCAAAGGGCCTGTGACACAAAAGTACATATCAAATATTTTTTCTCATTCATGAGCATCTTATTTTGAATATAAGTAAAATATAATGTTTTAATTGTAATGACTTATCCATAGGAGATTAGTCTCTGACAAATCAATGTTAGTCAACTTCTTGAACAAGTTGGGGTTTTCCTTTTTTATTTTTTCCCCTTGTAAAAGAAAGGGCCAACTTAAGGCCCTTCTAGAAAGTTCCTTTTAAACTTTGAATTGTAAAAAATGCAACTTTGGACTTTGAGTTGTCATTTTGTAATAACTCAACTAGGCTAGTTAAAGTTATGCTTGTAGTGAAGAATTTCCGTAAATATTTTACTAAACTTTTTTCCTGTGATGTGCTTCTATATTCATATCCTTTTCTCCTGTGTTCCTCTGTATGCTTTCCCCATTCCATGTGCTTTGGAGTATTAATTCAAACTGTATCTATGACGTATCAAGAACTTTTTTCTACACTGAACCATGTGTATGTTTGAATAACCTCTTATTTGTTTGGTGCTATGCTTGGTGCTATAAAGGATACTAATTGGCTGTTTTGGTAACTGCTTTATAATCTGGTTTTGGAAAGAGACTAATACAAAATTTGATAATGGTTGATAAATTGTGTGCTTCTAGGTTGAATAGAAATTAGGGCAACTGCATGCAAGTATGGAATTTCAATTTTTGACATATCTCTGGGGAGGTTGAGCTCTCTTTGAGGACTTTGCACATGGATATGATTACATTAAGAAAAGGCAGAATCGAGAGACAGTGGGAGCAGACTATGAAGGTGAACATGTGTAAACATATTTCACCAAAGAGTTGAGAGTCTGATTAGATTCAAGTACAGGATGACTTCTTATTTATTAGTTATAGTAGAACAAGCAGTGATAATAATGCTCAGTCAGTAATAACTGTTATTACTATGCACTAAGGGATTGTGCTAAATACTTTACCCATACTATTTCGTCTCAGCACCCTTGTGTAGCATTTTACTAGCCTTGTTTTACAAATAAACTATGCAAAAGGTATAGAACTAGTCCAGTGTCATGTGGTTATAGGGGTAAAGCCACAGTCTAAATATAAATCTCCCCAACCCAAAGCTTATGTTCTAATTTGGAAAGGAGTTGGTCAGGATATAGAGGACACTGAAAGCCAGGCCGAACAGTATAGACTTGAAACACTGTGAAGCTTGGGACAAAGTGGGTAGTAAGGGGGTATTTAGCTTCCCACTGTGGCGGGGTTGGTTATTTCAAATGCACATAATCTGCTGAGAACTGCTGGAAATAATGGACTCCATCCCCCTCTAAAAAATTTCCTCTGACTAGAAGGCTACCAAGGCAGCAAGGAATTATAGGAATAGGATCCAGGAAAGAAGGAGGGCCCAGAGGTGTCAGTCTCATATTTGGTGTTGCTTATTTCCTAGAGAGGCCCACAGATTCTGAAATGAGTATTTCAGAGGCCAAGCAGCAATTTCACAGGTTCATAAAGATAGGAAGGCCCAAGTTGGCATCAGTAACTGCCGAGGGTTGGGATGAATAAAACCCTGGAGTTTTTTTGAGATTTATTTTATTTACTTATTTATGCATACAAAAACTGAGGTGTAGGCCAGAGGTGTGGGTGGGGGGTGAGAGGATTCACCAGAGA
Organism: Scalopus aquaticus; assembly: GCA_004024925.1. NCBI lineage: Eukaryota > Metazoa > Chordata > Mammalia > Eulipotyphla > Talpidae > Scalopus > Scalopus aquaticus. Next base: position 60,748 of record PVIJ01004736.1, on the reverse strand, counting down.
CAGAGTGGGGAGCAGAACAGGCAGATCCGCTGGAATGCACTGCTGAGGGGATCAGCGGGAGAGACAGGAAAGGTCTGCTGCGCCGTGAGGGTCAGCTCCCTGGCTGGGGATAGAACTCATGCCACAGTGACTGGTGATAGCTTCATAGTGTTGAGACTTTAACCCCTGCACCACCAGGGAGACTGCAGCCCTAGACTTTCGATTGAGACTATGAAGGGACAATCCTATAAATAGGGTAAACTAGAAATACACCAACTCTCATAGGTAATGAAACCCAGATTCAAATCATTTTAAATTCTGATTGGATTGGGATAAACTGATATTACTAATGCTCCTAGCCCAACTTCTTTTCAGAAATAAAAGTAAAATGGTTTTTGGAGGGAAATTATCTCTAGAATTTTCAAATACAATGTCTAGTTTTCTATAAAAAATAATCAGGCACACATACACACACACAAAGACTAAAATCCAACAGAAGCAATTGATATTAGAAACAGTCCATAGAAAATCCTGATTAGCAGACTCTAAATTAGCCATAATTAACAAGTCCAAAGAATTCAATAACAAGACAATCTTAGCATAAATAATTGGAAATTTTAAAATGGAATTTCTAGAACTGTATTAAAGACTCAGTTGCTGAGTTTACATCAGATTAGGCATAGTTAAAGATGAGTTAGTGAAATGGAGGCGAGATTCATCCCAAGTTAACAATTACATTAAAGCACAGAGACACAAAGGTTTAGAAAATACAGGGGGAAATCTAAGACAACTATGGGGCAAAGTAAGAAAGTCCGACATATTTGTAATTGGAATCCTAGAAGAAAAGGAAAGATAGTATACTGAGTTTCTGCAAATGCATGGCAGATATCAAGCCACATATTCAAGAAGCACGGTGATCCCCAGCCAAGATGTGTGTATTACCATACATAAATATATGTTAGGACCTGAAGATAAAAAGGAAATTTTAAGATAGCTAGAGGAAAAATAGAATAGAAGCTGCGAGAGAAGGAATAATTAGCTGGGAAGAGAGGCCACTAAGTAATGACAAGACTAGATTCAGCCTTCAATTTTATTTCATCCAGGAAAACATGAAGGTATCATTTGTCCAGGCAGTTCTTCAGTTGTGAATATCAACATAATAGTAAATCTTTAACAGCTTTATCTCAAAACAACACAGGGTGGGAGTGATGGAAACAGATTTCTCACTTACACTTTCTTTGAGCTACTTTGTTTACATCAGTCTCTGGGTTTTATGCTTTCTTCCCCTCTCTCTGCATGTCTTCTTCCTTTCTGGTCTCTTTGTCTTATAAATTTCTGTCTCTCTGGGCCTGTCCCCTTCTCCTCTCCATTTTTCTCTCTCTCTTTGCTTACTAATCATATAACTGATGTGCAGTATTTGTTATAGATAAGCAAATGAGAGGAACAGTCTACGTGTCTCTTGTTTAAAAATTGCCCTCTGTGTGGCCATCTTTTTTATGACTCAGGGTTCTTGATAAGCAGTCAGCTCACTAGCCCCTCAGCACAGCACTAGAGATAGAACTTCAGGGTGTTATTAGTGAATGGGAAATAGGCTTGTTGAAGTTTAAGACGGAGAAAGGCTGTTCTTGCCTGCAATGAAGGCACGCTGTTTACTGACATCTTTCATAATGGATCTAACTATAAACACAGAAAGTATAAAGGGGTCCACTGAGGCATGGGTGGCCTCTTTTAGAAGTTTCATGTAGCTTTTGAATGCATGTGTTAATTCTGTGGTGAGCGAGGGGAGCATTGACGTGGTGCCTCAAAGGAAGTGTCACTTTGCTTTGCCACCTCCCAGTCACTCTGCCATGACGCAGCCATTCACTCTGGTGACCTTACTGGTAGACAGCAGGAGCTTTGTGGCCCGGGGTCTGAAGCAGGTCTTTGGCTTCTCTCGCCTTTCTTCTGTTGTTCTCATCCTGCTGGTACTCTCCTTTCTCCCTTTTAGCATTATCTTCAGCAGTGTTCTCTTCCAAAGGGTTCCCTCGCATCCCCCACACCACCCCCATTTTTCTAAGCATTTTCCTTCCCAAAACCAACTTTTACCTAGTGGCCTGTATACCTGCTGTCTTCTAAGTGTTACTGAAAAAAGGGTTGAGTTTATCCATACATACACCACAGGCCAAATCGATAAAGAGGCACAGAGCTGCCCAGTGGTCCAAATGTCGAGTGGGGGAAGGCTTGAATCAGTGATGTTCAGTATGTCCATAGCACATTTCACTGATGCTGCCACTGCGTGTTCCGCCATGGGGTGGCCCTCTGCCTCCCCCTGCTTGGCCGGGTATTGTCTCTTGCCACCGCAGTAGGTCAGCGTGCATGGCAAGACTGGTGCAATATGAACCTCCCTCTGGTAGCTCCCTCTAGAGCATGATTCATGATTTAATATAAATGTATTTGTCACAAATATCCAGGGAGGCAAGAGTCACTGATTGGAAAACCTTTTGTATATTCAAGAAAACCACCAACAAAGCATTTGTCTCTGAACCATTCTTCCTATTTAATGGTATCATAAACCTTTTTTCTAAGAGGATGGATTTCAGGTTCCCCGTGACACAATTCTTCATGAGGAGTGCTGCAGTTCTAAATATTGCTCATCTCTTTTGCTTTTTTCATTTTTACATTTTAGTTAACCCTAGGTCTGTGATTAAACCTGGTGAGATCTGAAGGGACCTTGAGCTCAGTGTTATCCTTTTTGTAACTGGGTTGTGTTTCAAAGTAGCCGGATGAAAGAGAAGCATGATGGCAAACCACCTGGAGCTAAACACAGGTGGCCTTATGCTAACTAGCCTGTGGTTTTGTTTTTACTGCTTCATTTGGGAGGGAGCTGGCTTTTTACTTTTGCAAAATCTGCAATGTTCAGCTTTTTTCCATTATTTCAAGTCTTTTATTGCATGGTTCTGTGAAAGTCTTAGATCCTGAACACCTTAGCAGTCTTCAGTCCTTTAAGGAAATACTGCCATATATTGCAGTGATTGAGTTTTTCAACCCTGGTCATTTGAAATAAAAAGAAACTACATTAGATTTCAACTTTGAGTTCTCAGATCTTTAATATATCTTCACATTCCATTTAAGGCAATGAATTCATCCTGGCTTATTTTTGTTGTAGAAGTTTAATTCTGAATTCAGACTCTGGATTCAAATCTTGACTTTTCTACTTACTGCCATTCTGTGTCTGTGCCCTCAACAGTTAAACTGGAAAAATGAAAAAATAGAGTCCACATAAGCTTGCCGTGAAGTCCCATCAGTTAATTCCTGTAGGATACTTGAGAACAGGCTTCAGTAAGTGTTAGCCACGCCACTGTTCTGAATTGCTAGTCGCCCTTTTAATCCAGGAATGCCAGATGAAATGATTGATTTGTACACAGCATTCCCTAGGGGGAATGCAGAGCCCACCTAGGGTAGGGGACATTCGTGATAGTCACTGGCCTTTTGGCATTTATAAACCTAAGTTCTGAAACAGGATTCAGCTCCCACTTTATTTATTTACACACGTGGTGTGTGTGTGTGTGTGTGTGTGTGTGTATGTGTATGTGTGTGTGTGTGTGTGTGTGTGTGTTTTAACCCACCCCACTCTCCATTTTCTTTTGCCTCCCCCACCCCAATTTCTGAGAATGTCATTAGGTGAAGGACAGTTATTAATACAGTCTCTTCCCCTTTGCAATACAACCTTCTTAGAGTAATTAGTAGCTTAACTTTGGGCAAGTGGTGACACATGGCAATTAAATCTGTCTTCCTGTTACTTTCTCTCTTGTGGGGAACTGACACAACGACACTTTGTGAAACTGCCAGCGATCCTTGCTTAGGGCGTGTTCCATCACCTGGACTCTCCCCTTCATCTCACTTGCAGTGAGGTCAGAAGCTCCTGCTAACAAGCCACGTCAGAGGAGAATGTGCTATTTGCTGTGCTTCCAGCCAGTGGAAAATAGATTATCTCTAATGTGTTTTTATGTGTTTTTCTTAGCTACTTCTCCCATCTGTTGTTATGGCTAACCAGAAGTGATGCAAGTTTCTAGTGTTGCTTTTTTAGACTTGCTTTCTAGAACTGCTTTTTAGCCTATTGCTACATCACTAAGCCAACCCTGGTCCATGGATATTGAGGCAAGTGCATTTGTCTTTACTCTTAAAACTTTGTTTTTCAGAACAAACTAAATCAGCCAGACATAGATTGGATGGGACTTTATTGAATACAAATGAAAGCTTCCGATCGTCCAAGTTGGTTTATTTAACCGATTCATTTGATGGCCTGGACCCTTTACATCCAACTTGCTTGCTCCTAGCAAAGGATATACCTTCTAGAAGCAGGCTGTCCAGTGTTCTAGACTCCCTAGTATCTACTTTCCTTCTTATTTTTTTCCAAATGACTTTGGGACTGAGCAAGTCCTTATTTCCACGGGACATGCCGGTCCGTTTTGTGGAGGTGGCTGCCGCCTCCTGCCACCCCACCGGGAAGGCGCGTTCTTGGGACCATGCCTTCCCACCCTGCCCTTTCGTGTCATCCCGTGGACACCGCAAGAGATTGCGGCACGCTCCTCAGCACTCCTTCCCAGCATCCTCTAGATACATGCTCCCTCGCTGCATCAGGCAGCCTTGCAATTCAGCGGTGAGTAGTCAGTCACCAGCCGAGCCACTTTTCTAAGCAGGACACGCAGGTCACGAGATAAGTCAGTGTCTGCCGGTATCTTCCTGGCCTCCGTCCGAATAGAAATACTGTTGAACCAGAGGCTCCGACCGGATGGACTGCTGTGTTCCCCTCTATTCCGTGTCTCTTCCTGTTCTTTTACTCTGCTTGAATGTGTAGAAAAGTGTACATTCTGGTGAACTTGCCCAGTGCCCTCCCATTACCTAAGTGGGAGACAAGACAACACAGACCTTGAATCTGGCCAGCTCTAGCATGAATTGCCATTATTTCTCCTAATACTCCAGCCGCTCCAGTTTCTCCTGGCCCTTCAGATCCAGTTGCCGTTGCTCCCTCTGGCTCTTCAGTTCCAGCTGCTGGCCCTCCCTCAGGTATTGGTGTTCTGGCTCTTGCCCACTTCCCAGCCTTCCAGCTCAGACGTGTTCGGGAAAATGACGCGGCTGCCAGGCGCGATCCGGCACCTCTTTTGATTGTTCTCAGAAATTCCCTCCACAGGAGGCTCGGTCCTCCCGCTTGGGGTCTTCTCTTTGGCTTTTGGTGTCTCATTCTGCAAATCTAATTCTGTCATCTTAGCTCCTTTAATGAGTTTTCTAATTGTTTTTGTTCTTAATTCGATTAATTTTGAGCATTTGTGAATTAATTAGTAGTGTACCAACTACTGACATTTTTCTCTTTGGCAGTTTTACTAATTCATTTCATGTATTCTAATTGGCTTAAACTCTTGGGCTATTAAAACATAGTAAATATGATGACAGTCTGTGATCAGGGAGTAATGGAAGGAGAGGGACCTGTAGGGGCCATGTAGTCCAGCTGCTGATTTTATGTTCAGGAAATGCAGTCCGCAGGGGCGTAGAGACTCGCTCGTTGGTTGCAAGTCAGGCCTAGAACTTCAGTCTCCTGATTTCACATCCAGTGTTTCGATTGTTTCTGGTGAAGGGTTAATTCTGTGGGTACCACTGTGGGAAGTTGCAAGCTTGCAGGTAAGGAGCTAAGCCCCCAGTCATTGAGCCAGTCACTAGGTCACCAAATCACTAGGATTCAGGGGGTGGCCTGTTTGTCACTTTGTCTTGAGTTTTGTTTGTAAATAAACGATTGGAACAAATCCAGTGACCTAAACAACATGCCCTAGGAAGGAGCTTCTCGTTTTAGCATAACACTGAATGGGTCGGGTTACCTATTACAAAAAGTAGCAAGACTCAGGCCTTCCTTGCCTAGACACGCAGCAAGAATCCTGCAAAATAGGGCATGGGATGTGTTACCTCAAAGTTCTCCAGGTGCCTCTGGCATGCTTTCTGGGTAAGAACCACTGCTCTGGAGGCTGGCAGTGCTTCTTAGAGTAGGTCCCTAGTTAAGAGATTTATTTCTGAACCCTATCTGCAGACCTGTTATCCTAGAATTTCTGGGGAAGGGGTCCATCTTTAAGCTCCCCAGTGATTGTTATGTCCATTTAAATACAGGAAAACACTGATCTAGGTCCTGAGTCATTAAACAAAAAGCCTAGTGCAGTGACTTCCATGTGCCTTGTTTGTGTCCCCTGGTAAAAAAAAATATTTTACATCATGATTCAGCAAAGCCACATAAACAAATGTCTCACACGTTCAGTGAACCCTGATGTTTGTTAGACTAATCTGTTCTGTTTCAGTATTTTTAAATTAAGTAATAGAAAGACCTTAAATTGATTTTCAGCTTCTAGCTTTCTTCAGTTTGAAACACTGGGGTTTAATTCTACTGAATCGCAGATTTAAAACTTTTCTCTCAAATTCCTCTACTTTTCCCAATTACTGCTGTTAGGCTGCTAGGACCTGCTGGGGTGATTGCCTGTGAGGAAGGGCCACTCTTGTCAGGGCCACACAGTATCGTCACAACGTAGCCTGCCTTTGTTTCCCGGACATGGGAGATCTTGCCAACTCTGTGGTGACGTTGCTAGTGGCTTATATCAATCACGGCACATATAACAAACAGAAAGCTCCACCCCAACTAAAGTAAAAAGGGGCATCGGACTGTCTCACCTGGATCCCCCACATGTCTGTCTTTTGGGGGATGGCTCCAGACATGGCCACTTCAGCTCTCTCTTCATGAGGGCAGCAGGCCCCAGCTCCCCACTGCCTAGCTCAGGGGCTCAAAGACTGAGCACAAACCTTGATTGAGCGGCCTAGACCACACTCTCTCCTGAACCCACCCCTGACCTCAGGACGCCATACTGGAATGGAGACAGGGGCAGATCTCAACAAACCATGCCCTTGAAGCTGAGGGAGGAATGATTTCCTGAAAAGAATTTGAGATACTCCCCCAGGAGCAGGAAAAACAAAGTGGATGCGGGCAGCCAATGCAGGTGTTGTCTCAGCCCCCATCCTCCCGGGGTCTTCCTCCTGTCCCCCTGTTTCTTCGTTGTGATGTACCTTTTCTGGCTGCTCCTCACAACTGTGCAAACCAGTGTGATGTTTTCAAGTCCCCAACTTAAGTCTCGCGTGAATTTGCCACTGTCAAAGTCAAGCACGGACAGCCCTCGAGGGACATGACAGTTGAAGTCATTAGAACGTGTTGATGAAAATTCTCTTCAGGAACTAGCTGGTGGTTTAGTGGAGAGAAAGGACTCGTATAGTTAAGGATGGAAGAAACTAGACGGGGACAGCACTCAAATAGGTAGTGGGCTTTGGTGCCTTCTAAATATATTACAGGCCTGGGTCTTTGCAGGAGACATCTATGTGAGCACAGTCCTGCCTGAAAATACGAAGTGGCCACTACCAGTTTAAATGTTACAAAAGCTAAGTGCAATATTTACATCTGACAAGTAAAGCTCAGTCCTTCCCATTGGTTACCTTTTACAATTACTTCACATGCTATGTATATACAAGCCCTTCTCTTTTTCAAGCCTTCTGACATGAAACAGAATAGAGGTACTATTTTATGAGGGGATCAGAAAGTGGGTGACATCTATTTAGTAAACATAATGTTGATATGTTAAAATGGAGATTTTTTTTTTTACTATACAACATGGAGAAAAAATGGTGATCTTTGAATAAGTTTTTGAATGATTCCAGGTTCTAGCCTACTTTGAAAGAGTTTAATGTAAATGAGTATTTCATACATGAGAGACAGAATCTTATTTCGTCTCTCAATGATAGTATCAGCTTCTCTACTTGGTCAGCAATTGCTCCCACATTTGCAAACCCATACTTCTATGGAGTACACTGATAGTGGGCTGTGCATTCTGCGCTGGCAACTAGCCCGCCTAGCATTTAGATTTTCTCTGCACTCATGAATACTTAGACAATCCCTATCCAAACATTCTTTATCATTTTTTTTCTCTACAAAAGGAAACAAAATAAGCCCCCTAAGGTTTGTATCATTCTCCTAACTTGGCCTGTAATTTTACATAAAAGCTTTAAATTCTCCCTCATAAATCTGTTCTCTATTCTAACATGATGCTCATTTATTTCTAATTTTCTAATTTCTGTCTTTCAAAAGCTATAGCATTTTAATTGCTAATGAAAACTAATCATTGGTCTACTCTTGACAGTGATTTCATTAGGATCTGATTTTTTTAAATGAAGTTTTTCATATATATTTTTGTCTTTTGGTCTCTAGTGTGGCTTGATCTAAGAACGCAGTCTACCGTTGAGACTCTCAGTAAAAGAATTCCAGGAAATAATAACTTTGTCAAGGTAAGAGATCTCTTCAAAAGCATACTATAAGAATGCTTTTTTTTTTTTTTTAAGTTTAGAGATTTCTCCAGAAAGACTCTTTGGGCCTTGCATCTTATTGCACAATAGTTATTTGATACTATTTCTAGAATATTTCTCCACCAATAACTAAGGTCAACTCAAGTTTTTACCTTTCTGCCTTTCTTGCCCTGTGGTGAATTGAAACAGTATTACTCCAAAGTTGGTAGGCTACAGGGGATTAGAACAAGTGCCTTTGAATTTTGCTATATTCCCCATGGGTTACTTCCTGTAATTCAACCTTTCTTTCCCAATCCATCCCTGTTGTTTTCCACTGTCTATCAGAGGAAGTTCTGGGTGCTTCTGTGTGTTTAGGCAACTGAATCCAGGGAGGGAAAGAAGACACGCCACCCCTTTATTGAACTCCTCTTCCACTTTCTTTATATGATGAAGACTATTAAAATAACCTTATTTTCAGTTCTTATATAGATCTCTCTTCAGATAAATGAGGAGACAATTTTAAAACAGGCAAGGCTTGTTTTCTTAGCAAGGCCAAGGCCAAATTCTTCTAGTATCCAAAAGGAAGATTTACTTTTTATTGTTTTATCCCCTTTTTATTTGTCGTGGAACACTTACGGCATTTTCTGGTGGTTCTTGGTTCTGAAACTATTATTCAAACCCCCTTAACTGCAGAAATTTAACAACCCATTTCCTGCCCTTACTCACCCAAATAACTTCAGGCATGCCCTGAATAAACTTTACCCATTTCCTATTCAGTCTCTTTGTCACCCTCTCCAATGCTCATTCCCACCTCCAGCCACACATTGCTTCAAGGGATGCATGTTTTTCTCTCCAGTGGCCCTTGAGGCAACTTTTAGCCTTTTTGCCTACATCATGCAAAGTAGGTATTATGTACCACTTCACTGTTGTCTTTGTGGCATAATCCTGCTCTTTCACATCAGAGAAGAATAGTCCCATAAATTATTTGCTGTCATTATTTTTGAAGTTGGTCTTTTTTTTCTAGGAAAGAGAAAACCATGTGTTAAGACTCTTAGAGTTTACATGAAAGTATTAAGTCCTTTGCTTTGAGCTTTCTTACTAAACATACCAATAGAAGATAAGAAGGAAAATTTATTGCTTTCTGTACTTAAGGATCAGAGGAAGGGAAAAATAGATGCATGTATTTTCTTAACCATTTTCATCAGGTGTTATAAATAAATTTTGTATTAATATACTAACAACAGTAAGAGGTGGATCTGACCCTGTCTCAAGGAAGATTGAAAAACCCATATTATGTTTCATTTTTATCCTTTATCTTTTATTCAGTCACCCTCCCTTTGTTCAAAGTATTCACTGAATTTAGGCAACTACTTTCTAACATAAAGTAACTTTGTTTTGTTGTAATCTGGCATGTCTTTGAGCTCTACTATATTTCCCATTAATTTGATAGTATGTTATTTGCATATATGTATGTGTGCAAATATAGATTTTTTTCCACACGCATAAATATACTGTTGTTGTTTTTACTTTTTTATTTTAAAGATTTATTTATTTATGCATACAAGAACTGGGGTGTAGGCCAGAAGTGCAGGGGGTGAGAGGATTCACAAGAGACAGTAGGGAGCAGAACAGAAGGATCAACTAAAATATACTGCTGAGAGGAGCAGCGGGCAAGACAGGAGAGGTCTGCTGCATCGTGTGGGTTCGCTCCCTGCCAGGGATCCAACTCAGGCCTCAGGGGCTGGTGATGGCTTGATAGCACTGAGACCCCTGTGCCACCAGGGAGGCCCAAATATTCCATTGTTGTTAAGTCTTACATGTTTTAAAACAAAATTTTCTGGTTCTAGTCAAAAGTATATAATTGGATATCCGCTGATTTTCAATAGCTTAACTATCACTCCCTTGGAACATAAAATGAAAAGCAGAGCTTGGCACTAGGTTCTGCATTTAGTACTAACTCATCATGAAAGGTAACACCTATCTCTTTTACTATCTAGATTACAGGGTGTTGTGTCATTTAAATTTCTCTTACCTTGCTAGTGGATGCTCTTTGAACTGCAAGCTCTTACTCTTATCTTTGTTCAGGAACATGCTTTCCTGTCTCACAAGATAGGAAAAATATTTTGACCCCTAATACCGTGGGATTGCCTTTAGGCCCACTGACTTTTTGCAGTTAGTTGAGGTGTTTTTTTTTTTTTTTTGGTTCTGGTGTTTTGTTTTATTTTAAACCATTGTGAATTTAATGTGCTAGCTGAATTTCATAACTGTTTTTAGTCCAAGACAGGCCTTCCACTTAGCACTTACTTCAGTGCAGTGAAACTTCGTTGGCTGCTTGACAATGTGAGGAAAGTTCAAAAGGCTGTGGAAGAAGATAGAGCTCTTTTTGGGACCATCGATTCATGGCTTATCTGGGTATGTTTTTTTTAAAGATTTATTTATTTATGCATACAAGCTGGGGTGTCGGCCAGAGGTGTGTAGTGGTGAGAGGATTCACCAGAGACAGAGTGGGGAGCAGAACAGGCAGACTGACTGAAATACACTGCTGAGGGGAGCAGTGGGCGAGGCAGAAGGAGTGTGCTGTGTGCCATGTGGGAAGCTCCCTGGCCCGGTATTGAACTCGTGCTGCAGTGGCTCTGGATAGCTTCATAGTGCTGCGCTTAACCATTGCGCCACCAAGGAGGTTATCTGGGTATGTTTTATTATAGTATGTGTGTGGAGAAATATTATAGACTGCCTTACCTACTGTCTATTTTCCGCTAAGAGTTCCAACTTTTTGGTTTGGCAGCATTATTAAGAAAAAAATTCAAGAAACAGCATAACATTTCAGTTTCCATTTGAGAGGCATTTTTGTCTACTTCTCTTACTTTTTCTTGCCTTATTTCAGTAACAATGGAAGATGATTACAAAATCATACTTCTATATATTACCTTTAGAATAAGTAGGTATCAGTACCTTGATAGGGAGCCTTTCTTTTTTGCCTATCATGTGCTTCTTTTCCACTACCCATTTCACAGAAAAAAATTTCATGGAAGAAATAACTAATTAGCATGATGAAACACATAGACTACTTTTTATCAGTCACTTTCACAACTACAGAGTTGTCTCATATTTAATTAAGCAATAATATGAAAAATCATAGTGGAAATTTCTGATATATTATCTCTTTGCCCAAGCTGAGTATGGGTGAGACTGATAAACATTTCAGATAGTGCCCAAATACATCTTTTTTTAAAAAAAGATTTATTTATTCATTTATTTATACATACAGGGACTGGGTTGTAGGCCAGAGGTATGGGGGTGGTGGCGAGAGGATTCACCAGAGACAGAGTGGGGAGCAAAATAGGTGGATTTACTGAAATACACTGCTGAGGGGAGCAGCAGGCAAGACAGGAGAGGTCTGCTGCGCCATGTGGGTCAGCTCCCTGGCTAGGGATGGAACTCATGCTGCAGTGGCTGCCTATAGCTTCATAGCATTAAGACTTTAACCCCCGCACCACCAGGGAGGCCCAGCTCCCAAATATATCTTAAAACGACTTGCTCTCTCTCTCTCTCCCCCTCCCTCCCCCTCCCTCATTCTCTTATTTTTATTAGGGACAGCCAGATATTCCCTAAAGCAGAGGGAGCCTATTGTGATGAACCTGCCTGCTAAACCACTCAACTATGGCCAATTGTGTTTCAACTATACCCACATACTCTTATCTCCACAGATAATTTGAAAGCAAACCCAGGACATATAATTTCATTTGTAAATACTTCATTAAGTATGTCATTATCTTTTTCCACCTTCAAAGGGAGCTTCAGGAGGATGTTGTCCCTACTCTCACATGCCAGATCACGGGGCAGTTCTTCTAGAACTACTGTCAGGGGCAGTGCCTTCTCCACTCCTCCTTCTGCCTGGCCGGGGCAGGCAGTGCTTTGTGCTTGTGGCCAGCAGTTTTTACACGTGTCAGTTGCAGTAGAAAGAGTTCTGACAATTGCCTGAACCAGAGTGAGGCAGGATGTGAGAACTGGGAGCTATGGGCGATTCAGAGGGCACCATGGGCTGTGCACCCCACCTGATTCCATAGGTCCAGGCTTGTTCCTTTTTGCCTCGGATGGCACCACCCAAAGGAAGGCAATGGAGCTTCCATTTCATGTCCGAGAATATTAACACCAGAAAGAAAGTTTAAAGCTCTGCTTTCAGGATACAGTGTAGGTCAGGGCAAGGATGGCCCAATGGAAATTGTTATTCTAAAACAAGATACCAAGCCATCAAACAACCCAAAGCAATAGCAGCAGGACCACAAGGTTCAGGAAAATGCTGAAGAGGCAGACTTTTCTGCATAGTTATCTTTGCCAAAGTTAATAAGATTCAGCATTTTCCAAAGATAAGGAGATGAAAACACAACTGGGTCTTTGCTTAACCATCAGTTAATATGTCTAATACGGGAGTCATTTAGCCACATCCACCTGTCCACTTGACATGAAAATCTGAATTGGGGTGTACTGTGAGTTCACGTGAAATGCACGCACTGTATTTCCAGAGTTAGCACAAAAAAGGGGAAAAGTCTCAGTGGTATTTTTATATCAAAAGGATATTTTAGATAAATTGAGTTCAGTTAAATTAAAAATTCAAATTAATTTTACCAGCTCCTTCATACTTTTTTAATGTGGCTACTAGGAAATTTTGAATTACATATGTAGCTCGCCTTTTGATTCTATTGGACACGGCTACAAACTAGAAAACTAAATAATTGAAGTGTCCCATTCTTCTTCTTTATATGCTCTGCCTCTAATGATTGCCCTTGACGAAATGTAAATTCAATCACAAATAATCACAAATAATCACAAATGTAACATGTCCTTTTTACTCCGTCTAGTGTTTGACAGGAGGAGCCAACGGAGGTGTCCATTGTACAGATGTAACTAATGCAAGTAGGACGATGCTTTTCAACATTCACTCTTTGGAATGGGATAAAGAGCTCTGCGAGTGAGTTGTGTTTGGTCCTCAGCAAAATTTTCCAAATGTGTTACCTGTTTATAGCCTAAGTCTACTATGTTCTGATGTCAGTGAAATACCAAACTTTTTAATTGTTGGTATTTCAACTGTAATGCACAGGTCTATTTGAGTATTCCTTTAAGAAAGACTATTTTCTCATCTATATAATAAATAGGCCATGGTAAGTCATTGTCTGGATTATTCTTCAAGAAAGTTTAGGTTCCTTGAGAAAAGTGCTTCAGTTTCTGTGTGCTTTTTACTTTTTGATTTGTTTGCATGAAGTTCAAATCTTAAATATCCAAGCATTCCAATTATGTTCTGCTGATTCGTTACTATTTTACTCTATACTCAAATACATCCATTTCCTAATTATTATGTCCATTTTCTCTTTAGATACATATAAATGTCTCCAGATGTTTAAATAAAAAAATGTTATGCATCCAATTTTACTGTTTTTCAGGTTTTTTGAAATCCCAATGAAAATTCTTCCAAATGTCCGGTCTTCTTCTGAGATCTATGGCCTAATGGTAAAAACTAATTTCTCTTTGCCCTAACAAAAAATCTTTACCATTCAGAATTCAAAAGTAAATTGTATTATATTTTATAGTTTGAGAGTTGTAACATTTCTGTGAATACTGCTGGTGTATAAAAGAAGAGCTCGATATTATTTAGTTTTGTAGCTTAACCATCTTAGAGTCTTCCTTACCAGTTGATTTTATATTTCATTTACTTTGTCTTTTCTTGGAGTATTATTACTTTTAAAATTTTAACAAGGTTATTTGGCTACAGAGGGAAGAATGGGAATGTTTAAGCTAGTTTATTCTTTTAATCCAAAATAACAGTTTAATATTGTGATGTCTGCTTTTAATTTATAGGAAGGACTGACTCTTCATAGTCTAGTAGAATTCTTCCTCTTGAATCTCTCTTAGCCAAGCCATGTTTCTTATTAGATTCTTTGTTAGCCTGAGCAGAACTTTAGCCAAGAAACTGAAAGCGAAGAATCTGCTTCTGATTTGAAGTTGCTCATGAAACCGGCTTTCCACGTGGATATTTTTACTGTTAATGTTCATTGAAACCCTGAGAAAAAGTAGTTTCAGCAAAAAGTGTGCTTAACATCACTGAGTTATCTGTGATTACACACCATGGATGAACACCTCTAGGACAATTAATTCCTGGAGGAATTTTGTGTTTGAGCACAAAAACTTGGAATTTATGATAAAACTTAAGAGTAAGTCTATAGTAAATTACAGAAAGGGTTGTTTAGACATTTCATGAAAAATATCAGAAACTACTACAGAGTTAATAGTAGTGTTGAACACGAAGTGCTCTGGATAAAGCTTGACCACGAACCCAAGCATTTCTAGTAAAGCCTTTCAAGGCAACATGGAATTTTTTCAGGGAAGCATGGTTACTGCTTATCTACAATATAAGAACTTTGATAATTTTATAGCTGTCAACAAACTGACTTGGGTTGGAGAAAAACTGTTCTTGAGAAGCGGTTTCAGCAGATAGTTGAAAAAACATTTAACTGGCCTATTTTTCTCTTGCATTTAAAGTATTATGCTTCTGTCCCCTTTTTCCCCCTTGCTGACTATAGAAAATCTCTCATAGCCTGGTGAGTAGGTTGCCCACCAATTATGCTACTCATTCATTTGGAAAAGATACAGTGCATTTCCACTTAGTTTTAAACAAGGACAAGTCCACTCACTAAACAGATTTATCTAGAATCTCCATGACCTTTCAAATTTTTATAAGCTCTAGTCAAGTTTTAGGTTTTTAAAAACTTAATCTTACTTGTTTTCAAGTTTTCATAAGCCTGAGAGAAATGTTTCAAAATAAGACTGAGACAGTCTCCCTAAGGAGAAATGCAAAGGAGAGTTCCCCGTCACAAAGTACAGCTGTGCTGTTTTGATTTTTAGCATAACAGGGGAATTAGATGTCATTTTTAAATGTCCTAGATGTTTATTTGCAATGGTACCATGACCAGTCTTTCAGGCCAGTTAGTTGGAAATGCACTGTCACTTTTTCTGCATGCTTCACAGGGGACTTTTTCAGGAATCCTCCAGTACCCCCTCCCTGTGAAGAAAAATGGAGCACCTTAAGTGCCTGACCCGCACAGAGTAGATCCTGTCGGTCGGTCTACCAATAATTCAATAGTGTAAGCAAAGATTTCTTTTAGTATTAAATATATTAAGATATACAGCCTCTAGGTTTCCTATTAATTCACTTTCAGTCCTTTATAAACATTTTCCTTTACTTATTATCCATGTTGACCTTTCGTAAGACAACAGCAAGGTCAGAGACAAGCCAAAAGGTATATTTTTGGGAATAGCAGAGAACTGCAGTTTGGGGAGCACAAGCTCAGGTGAGCAACTCAAAAAGTGTCCCCAGGAGGGACAAAGTTTGGGGGTTTCGTTTAGAGAGAAAACGGAGGATGAGGTAATGGTCAGGTGAAGGAATCACAAGATAAAATGATGACGTAGAGAGGTCACAAGGTAAAAGTAGGTAAAAATTTCCATTTGTCAGTTCTTTCGAGGTAGAACTCATTCTTGCTGACTTCTTGGAGTATTGATGGTTTGGCCCAGTCCAGGGATCGGACCTAGTTTAAAGAAGATGGCAAAGTGGTTTTTTTTTTTCTGCTGTGGCTTGCTCTGACCCCATTTAAAAATGGCTCCAGGGATGTCACCTTTTCACATCCAAGTTTAGATTTTCTAAGAATATATGTGGTAAATAAAAATAGCAGGTCTTAAATTAATCCAAATGCTTGATAGAAATAAAATATCTGCTATCTAGAGGGCATTTTCTATTTTGTAAAGGGTTCCCACATACATGCTATTATTTCCTTTTCATCATAGCCATTTGGGGTGGCTTCTGTCCTCACCCTCCCTGGAATAGGCAGGGAAATGGACACTCCCAGAGGCTGGGGGCCTGGCTGACGAATGTGCACTGAGGGGTCAGCCCACTGCTTTTGTTTCACGCTCTTCTTAGTATGTACATCACACACACTTTGGGGATCACATTCTTGCCCCTAATTCTTTAATACCAGTCCAAATTGCTTTGCATTAGTGTTTGTCTTTTTAAAAGTTAAGTTTGGTAAATTTCACAGCCAACCACTTAAATCTCATTTTTCTTCCTAGAATGCTGCCTATACTTGATCAAAATAAAAAGCACTATTCATGATATAAAGTAACTCTTGCTTATCTAAACTTCAAGAATGATGTTTGCTATGAACAAATATATCTGGTGTTTCTTACTGGTCAGCTCAGGTAGAAAGACTAGGTGACAAAATACAGCCTTACAAAACAAATAGATTCCGTGCTGCTTCGCTAGTGGTTTATGTGCTCGTTTTAAAGGATGTGTCAGTCTTTTCTTAGGAACAGCAAGAATAGCAAGATGTTAATTGACTTCAGTGATCCCATAGCCCAGGCCCTATGGTGTAGATAAACAGGCGTAGCGAAGTCACAGCGGCCTAACACTGACTAACCAGGAGTAGAGCCCACGTCTCCTGACTCCTAGTCCAGTGTTTCATGTCCAATCTCCAGCACGATGCCTCTTCTCTTCACCCTAGAAACACCTCTAGTATCTGTCTCTGAATCACTCATGTAGTGGAAGCACATGCTTATCTTGTCTGCCCACATGCCCTGGCATGTTGCTTTTCGTGTTCATTCCTGTTGCAGTTATGTTCGTAGGGCCCAACGTTTATGATCATTCACAAGAATGTTTTCAATTTTTATTAGAAAGCCGGAGCCTTGGAAGGTGTACCAATATCTGGGGTAAGTTTCTCACCAAATATTTCCCTGCTACCTTCCCACCCCCACCTCTACCCCCTTCCAAGTTCAAGCTTTCCTCCTGTATCTTACTCAACCGACTCCTTCCTCAACTATAGAAAACAAGTAAGAGCAACAAAATTGGCTACTTCTCGTTCTCATAGGACATGGCGGGCCTTAGAGAATCAAGTGAATAAACTAAGGCTAACGCTCCCTTTCCATAGTACTTATCCTAAGGGGTTTTAGAAAATGGGAAAGTGGCCAAATGAAGGCAATGCAAAAAACTTAACACTTTGTGGTCCACTCACGTATTAGTACGTGTTTTTGTCACCAGTATCAGGTGGCCGCTCACATATTAATACGTGTTCATCTAGTCTCCGGTTTTTCATGCCACAGTGGATTTAGGAGCTATTTCTTTGATCGTACTCAGTCTAGAAGCTTTACATATTGTTTTGGTGAAAGCGTAAGGTGTTTTATGAGAGATATTACAGTTTTTTTTTAATATCCAGTAGTTCAGGAGTTGTGTGTGTTTTATTGAATGCTTATACCATTCATGCGGTGGCACAGAAAATGGCCGGCCCCAAGGGCTGGTAAATTTAAAGGGCACCGGCACGCAAAGTGTTAAGACAGTTTACTACTTGATAAATTAAAAAGAAAAGGAAAAACACCCTATGGTTCTCCTTTCTAAGGAAATGACTGATACTGCCCCAGTCCGTGCGCCTTACTGTCATTTATTCTTTCAGTGTTTGGGCGATCAGTCTGCAGCATTGGTGGGACAAATGTGTTTCCAAGATGGACAAGCCAAAAACACGTGAGTTTAAGAAATAGACCTAAAGACCCATGTTGTCTCATTTGTTTTTCCCCTCCTGTGCTCTGAAAGGGAAGATCTTTTGGAATTCATCCAGGCCGAAAGTCAACAGCTTCATAGTTCCATATGGATATATAAATTTTTTACTATTTGGTTTTCTCCATTTCTTTCCAACAAAAGACATTACGTCATATGTAAACACTCTGATCGGGATTGGAAGGACTTTAATTTAGAAAATTCAGTACCTTCTCCATCCAGAAAGAACATGCAGATGTAAGATACCTATGCCTTTGGGGGAGGCTGATGGGGAACAGTGGAGGCTGAGCATAGGAGCATAGTATTCCTGCCCTAGACTTTTCTTACCATAACTGCTAAGTTACATTTTGGTGGAGTTATCAACATTGCTGTGCTTTCTGCCCTTTTCCTGGAGTTTCCCCTTTGAGAAGAAGCAGAAGGAATGAAGAAAGTAGGGACTTGGTGCCTCTTTCTCCTAAGCTCATCTCCATACTGCACACACCTAGTGTTTGCAACCAGCCCCATACCCAAAAGTAGTAAAATAACTCCCACTTGATGAGAAGACAGATGCTCAGAGAGATTAAGCTTCTAAGTTAAGATTAAGATTGAAGCAGTTTTTTGCATCCAGATCCACCTGATTCGACTCAGCCAGGCTCTTAACCTCTACACTCTGCGTGGAGATTTCCATGGACCTGGCAGGACACTGTCTGCCTCCAATTTTTTTCTTAAGTATTTCCTAATTTTCTTATCAATTTAAACTTTCATGGCTAAATTCTTCTTTTGCAAATAAGGGAGTGTCTAGCATTTTAAAAAATGTTAAAGGTTTTTTTTAAAGATTATTTATGCATACAAGAACTGGGGTGTAGGCCAGAGGTGTAGGGATTGAGAGGATTCACCAGAGACAGAGTGGGGAGCAGAACAGGCAGATCAGAAATACACTGCTGAGGGGAGCAGCGGGCAAGGCAGGAGAGGTCTGCCGCACCGTGTGGGATCGAACTCATGCTGCAGTGGCTGGTGATCACTTGATAGCTCTGTGGCTTTAATCCCTGCACCACCAGGGAAGCCCCATGTCTAACATTTTAGAGGAATATTTTTGTTGTCTAATAAGGTCAGCAGCCCTCACGCAAAAGTGGATATATGTGTGTGAGTTTTTTGGGTGCTGAGCCAGCACAAGTCTGGAACCATTCTTTGAATTCTGAGTTCCAGGTAGCTGAATTGGGAGTCCAGAGAAATGATGGAAAACTAAACTACCCACCCCCACCTCTTTTCCTCCTCTGCCAGGAACCCTAATGCTAGTAAATCAGATACTATCTCTAATTGTCAAGTACCCAAAACAGTATATAGCTTGGGGAAGGTACCCAATAAAATTGCCTGGTTCCCCTCTTCTTTACATTCCAGGCCCCCTTAAGCATGATTAGCCAAGCCCTTAAATGATGAATTTAGGCAGAAATTGTTGAGCATATCTACAGCCACTGCAGATTACAGGAGGGGAATAGTAAATTGTAACATCTTTGGGCTCAGATTCCTCTTCCTTATGGGAGAGAACACTAACACACAGTTATAAATTAGAACTTATCTGCCTTAAGAAACTGAAGTATAGCTGTTGGATTTCAATGGGAGGGGAGAAAATCCTAAAAGATTATTAGTAGTGAGATATTTTGAAGAATGCGTGATATTGGCAGGTGCACTGAACACTAAACAAAGACAAACACAGAACACAAAGATTTCATTCAGAGAATATTCAGGTAGGGAAGTGGGAGAAAAGAAGGCTAGTATGTCATCAAGCCTTGCATTGCAGACTGAAGAGTTTTTTCTTGACAGGCAGTAGGAAACTTCTGAAGCTCTGAGCTGGTGTTCAGAGGTGACGGGCATTGTCCATAAATAACATGGCCGTCCTGGGTCCAAGTGAGGAGAAACCAGAGGCAAATAGGCAGAGGCCACTACAGCATCCTGGTAATAGACAAGAGTAAAGGGTGGGCACAGAGAGGGAGGCTGTGGGTGCCCCCACGGCACTGCAAAGGGACAAGAGAAAGGCCTGGAATCCAGTCACCTGGACCCAGCGGTTCCAAAGTAGCCAAAGTCAGTGAAGGGCCTGAGTAGGGGAATCTCTGTTTGGGATATGTTTGTGGAACTGATGGGTTATCTGGTGCATACATTTAGGGAAGTGGGATGAGTTCAGTAGAAAGGTAGAGATTTTTAGTTTCCCTGTGTAAAGGTGTTGTTTGAAGCAATAGGAGTAAATGGAATTTACAGGAAAAAGTAGGCAGGTAGAGGAGATATTGAGAAGTCAGATACACGTGGGTGGAGGATGTATAAAAATAGAATGCAGTTACTCATTCATGTGCAACAAGTCCAGGTTAGAGATATTTAAGAGGGAGGTTTAGTGTTCAGTGCAAAATACCACAGAAAGCTCCGGGGGTTGAGAACTGAGAACAAACCATTGTTCGTAGACATGTGTCCACCCTTCATCAAGCAAGCCAGGACTATATTTGGGTGAGAATAGATAGAATGTCTTGAGCTAATTCTTACTCAGAACAGTGGTGCCTGGGAAATTTTTATCAGAAACAATTGTCCTTGGTTTCCGTTTGCTGCCCGAGACCCACCTGCCTGAGCGCTGACTGGTAGTAGCTTCTGCTGGGGTCGCTCTGCCCAGCCCCAGACTGAGTGCCCCCCCTTCCCCCATGCGCCACTTGTATCCAAGCATGGCAGCAAGGCCTGGGGGGCATTCCGGCCTCCACCTGGGCAGCTCGTGCAGAGCAAAGGGTAACCTTGTCAGCCAACTCAGTGGAAAATTGTTTTTTCCTGTGACCCTTGCTGCTATCAGGTCGGACTGTTATCGGCCTGGCACAAGTCAAAACTACCCACTTGGGTCTAAGTACCCGACTTGTTGCAGAGTCCAAAGCTTATGCTGATAAGGCTGTCACAAAATGAATTCTGTCCTTCTGTGTCAGCCTGGTTACACACGCTTGTCTCTCTGCCACTGTCAGAATCCCCTGTCCTGCTGAGCAGATAGGAAAGCGAGGCCTTGAACAGCCTTCCCTTCCTACCAGTCCCGGCCCTCGCCTTAGCCTCCTTCCCAGGCCAGAAGACCTGGGAAAGGCCGTGCTGCTGGTAGGACTAAGCTGGTCAGTGAATGGCTCGGTGAATGGCTGTGTTGTCGTTTCATTTCACATGGATTAGTAGCAGCAAGTGTCACTGAATATAGAATTTGTTGTAACTCAGGGGCATTTTATAAACACAGTCCTGGGCTAAAACTGAGAAAGCGCTAAATACCGAACAGGCTCGCCTTGGCAATATTGCAGGTTTGGTTCGGGACCACTACAGTAAAATGAGTCACGCAGGTTTTTTTGGTTTCCCAGTGCATACAAAAGTAAGGTTGATGCTACACTGTGTGTGGTCTGTTGAGTGTGCAAAAGCATTATGACTTAAGAAACAATGTACGAAACTTCATTTTAAAATGCCTTCTTGCTGAAAATGCTAACTGTCATCTGAGCAAGTGCAGTGTTTTTAGGGGTGAGGGTCTGGTGATAAACATGTCTGTAAAACACAATAAGGTGATGTGCAATGAAACGAGGTATACCTGTGCCTGCATTTGCCGGTAAGATTGTACTAAGTAGATTTTCTTCTAGAATTATCTTTAAAACCTTATTCCAAATGTTAGCTTTTGGAACTTTTCTAAAACCTTAACATAGGACCTCCCTGGTGGCGCAGCGGTTAGGTACTGTGCTGTGGGCTGTGGGCTGTCGGCCGCGGCGATGGGAGTTCGACGCCCGGCCACAGAGATTCCCACCATGGCGTGGCAGACTTCTCCTGCCTCGCCCGCTGCTCCCCTCAGCATTGTATTTGCACCAATCTGCCTGTTCTGCTCCCCACTCTGTCTCTGGTGAGCCCTCTCGCCGCCCCACACCTCTGGCCTGTACCCCAGCTTGTATGCATAAATAAATAAAATCCTAAAAAAAAACCCTTAACATAATGACTTTTATTGCACTCAATTAAATATCAATTCAAATAATTTGTATTATTAGTATTCTGTCATTTACTTTTAATAAAATTGTCATGCTGTTTATTCTTCCCCCAACTATAGGTACGGAACAGGCTGTTTCTTACTATGTAATACAGGCCGAAAGGTTGGTTGGTGGTTGTTTTTTTAATTAACAGATTAATGCAAGTCTTCTTTAACGTCATATAAAAATACTTGAGCATCATTTGCTATTAAGTTGCTTTTGAGTCTGCAGCTTTTATTTAACCTTCACAAGGATTCCATTTAGAGCTCAGTAAAAACGATTAAAATCACTAAATTTGAATGATTTTGGTAAGAACCATTTTAGGTTCTTTGGATTTTATGTGTCTTTTAGTTATGTTGGTGGGAGATCTACTCTAGGGTCACATAAGATTCTTAATGCAAATCTAATTTGAAGCAAGGGGTCAACTTTTTGTACTATTTAGATGTGTTGTTCCTAATACCGGTTATTTTGAATGTCAGGGTTTATTGTTTTAAATCCGTATATTTATTGAGTTATTTTGAACCTAGATTATTTTAACTTAGAAAAAATTCATGCTATCTTTTTATTTTTCTAACTACTGAAATATTTTCTCCTTCCTGCAGTGTGTATTTTCTGAGCATGGCCTTTTGACCACAGTGGCTTACAAACTTGGCAGAGACAAACCAGTATATTATGCACTTGAAGTAAGTTTTTTTCAGTTGGATAATACTGCAAACATCCTCAGCTAATGAGAATTCTAGTGTTTTCTGAAACCTTCTCTGTTAAATGTTAATATACAGGACTTAAAAACCTTCATTTTCTATTTGACATTTGGTTAAGTGGCGAGAACCTGGGCTTCTACTGGGGGTCTGAACTCTCAGGAGACCTTAAGTATTTTATTTTTATATTAAGTTCCCCAGTTCTTTTACCAATGAATTGTATGACCGGGTGTGTTACATAACTCTCTACACTGTGAGAGACTGTATCTCCCAGTATAATGAGATGAGCTCGCTAACGTTTCTTTCAGCTTGAAAATTCTGCCCTTTTTATGACCACAATTCCCCAGTGTTCCAATAGAACCACTGAGGACAAAAAGATGGAAAAATTCTCTTCACTCATCTCCCATAAAATTAAATTATATGACACAATTTGACGTGGGAAAGAAAAGTGAAGAGATTTATGCCTTTTTTTTTCACTTCAGAAGTCTTTGTCTCAAAATGTTTATACATTCTAATAGGAATGTGTCAGTCTAAGTGTATCGAATATGGTTTGTTCATATTAGAAACATTTATTTTTAAAGCCAAAGCAGCAGCACTCTTTGTAAACTGAGATACAATTGTTAAAAGCTTTTCTTTGCAATTCATTTTAAAAGGCTCTGTTAAAACACACAGATAGACAATTGATCTGAAAAGTTAGTGAGGATTGTTTCCTGGAGTATCTGATAGCAATTCAGTCACAAGTTTAAACTTCTGTTTATAGTTAAAATATTTCACTAGTTGTTATGCCTAGAGCAGAATTTTCATTATTTCCATTTTTTCTTGCTGCTTCCCTCCATAAGCATTGTAATCTCACCCCGAACCCCTTTTCTGTGGAAAATCGAAGCACTTATGAAATACTTGGTCTGTGTATTCAATACTTCTCAAAATTTAAACTCTTATAAGCCTGTGCCCCCACCACTCCCCCGGAAAGTGCTTAGTATGGCCCTCAGCACTAGAACATGCACTTGAATTGCATTACCTATAACAGCAGCCGCACACTGCTCTCCTTTTCCTTATGCAGGAGACAGTCCATGGTTCTGAATTTTAGATGCCTTAGACCTGGAAAGGGTGGCAGGGATTGGGGTTACCTGATCTTAATTTCCCTCTCAATATGAAAAACCTCCTCTTCTCTCCTTTACCAATAGCCTTCCCACTTCCATTTGACGTTAGCACCAAAAACTGCTTTTCAGTAACAACTGCCAATTGGGCCTAGGTCAGGTGTTAAGAACATTCAAATGCAAAACTGTGTTGGAGACAGCTCAGTTTTTCTGGGTCTTCCTATTCTAGGATAAATCTCTCCAGTGTCCTGTTGTCACATGGTTTCTAGACTTTTATAGAAAGTCTATATTTCTATAAATGGGCTCTCTGCATTAGATACATTCCAATCTGGCAGTGTCTTCCAGAACAGGATAGAATAGTCTACATGTAATCTGGCCTGTACTCACCAGTGTGATTTGTGCCTCACTGACCATAAACCACTGCTTCAGCTACTCTAGCCTGAGAATTCATTAATTTAAACTGTAACCGCATCATATCATTGTCTGAGAAGCATATGTGAAAATATCTAACCCCTTTTCAAATGAATTACTGTCCAGCCACATCTGCTCCTTTCTGTATTGGTGTAGAAGACTTTGGTTAATCTAAATTCAGGTTTTTGTTTCTTCCTGCTAAATTTCATGATAGTGATTTCAGCCTCTTCTGACAGTCTGAATTCCTTTTTACCCTTTACCGTTGCTCTCCAGTTAGTCCCATCTGGAGACGTAAAAGCATATGCTTTCTGATTTTGTTTCAATTCATGTGCTTTGTTTTATTTATTATTTTTTAAAGATTTATTTATTTATACATACAAGCTGGGGTACAGGCCAGAGGTGCGGGGCGGCGAGAGGGCTCACCAGAGACAGAGTGGGGAGCAGAACAGGCAGATCAGAAGTACACTGCTGAGGGGAGCAGCGGGCGAGGCAGGAGAGGTCTGCCGCACCATGTGGGATTCTCCCCGGCTGGGTGTCGAACTCGCATTGTGCGCTGCTGACAGCTCCACAGCGCAGCGCTCAACTGCTGCTCCACCAGGGAGGCCCCATGTGCTTTATTTTTAAATTCATAGAATTTTAAAGCTGAGAGAGACAGAGATTAAATGACAGCATGCTTCACTACACCCTCCTGTTTGTTTGTTTTATACATGAGGAATCTGAGTAGACAAATAAAATTGGAGTCACTTGGCCAAGGTAACTTTCCACAGCCAGTAGTTAGCAAATCCAGACTAGAAATCCAAGCTATTGGGTTTCCAATTTTTTGGCCATGAAATTCTAGATGCCCACGCGACCCACTTGCCATGTCCTTCCTTGTAAGTTTGGATGTTCCAGGTCCAGTCTCCGAAGTCCATTGTTCTTTGTGTTGCATCTCACGTACATTACTTTATGCCTCTACTAACCCAGTGTCTCAGCCACATGTGCATATACACACACAAGCATGTTAACAACAGTAGATAGGATTTTTTTCTTTGCTATGTTTCTAATTTTTTTTCAATTAAGAAACTTGAAAAAATAAACCAGCCCCCCCAAAAAAGAGGGCAGGGAATAAAACTAGATTAGTAAAACTTTTTCTCAGTAAATTCATGCTGAGCCAACTTTGTCACACTGCTTCCTTTTGGGTAAGTGCTTACAAAATATCTAGTCAGTGCTCATTTAATTTGACTAACTACTCTCTGGCTTGACAGTCTGAAGGATAGCAATTTACTTTCTGCTCTTTTTAAAAACTGAAACTAGAGCAGTCCATCTTAGTCTGTTAATCGTGCATTCCCCGTCTGCTGATTTGGAAGGAAGAGAATACATTTCTTTTGGGTGGGGGCATTTCTTTTGTGGGAGCCTTTCAATATTTAAGGGATTATTTGACTGCATATTTTTCTAACATTTATAGCTATTTGGTGTTTTTATTGCTTTGTTTTGTGTTATAGCTACTTAGTATTTTTAACCTAACAAGTTAAAACCATGATGAGAAGTAAGAATGAGTCACCCTTACCCGCCTCCAGCAGCAATCGTGTTACTGTGTTTAAAGTTTTCATTTCCCCTTTTATTAAACATGCAAAAATTAGTACTATTTTCTTTTCTGTTGATAGTAAATCTTGTGCGTGACCTTACTTTATCAATTTCTGTAGCCAGTTTCATATCTTTGGTCCCGTATCTCTTATGTCACTACCCCTACTTTATTCTTGCTGAGGGACAGTCCTACATAAATCTTTTAATAAGTCTGGGCTAGTAAGCCTTCTCTTGTTGGGTTTGTCTTTATTTTCTCCTCTCTCTAGTAATGAGTATAAAATCCTAGATCAAAGCTATTTTCCCCCTTTCCCTTTTGGCCATTTTTGATGCTGAGCATTGCTGCTCTTATCTAGCTGTGGTTCCTTTGTAGATAATCTGGTTTATTGTCTGGGAGTTTTTAGCATTCTCTCCTTATCAGTGATGCTCTGTCCTTTTACTGTGATGTGTCTGGTGTTAGGTTTATTTTTATTTATCCTGTTCTTCAATACAAGTCAGGCATCAGTTCTGGAAAATTCTCGGCATCTATCTCTTCAAATTAGTTTCTCTGCCATTACCTTCATCTTCTTTCAGAACTGCTATTGGGTGAGGTATGGGAAACCTTTCTACCCATCCTTCACATCTCTTAAATGTCCTTTTCTATGTGTCTTTTTGCTGCATCCTGGGTGAGTTTCATATATTACATTTTCAAATGTTCTCTTTAAAACACACACATACGGGGCCTCCCTGGTGACGCAATGGGTTAAGCGCAGCACTATGAAGTTATCCAGAGCCACTGAAGCACGAGTTCGATGCCCGGCCAGGGAGATTCCCACATGGCACAGGAGACCTCCTGCCTGGCCCCCTGCTCCCCTCAGCAGTGTATTTCTGTCGATCTGCCTGTTCTGCTCCCCACTCTGTCTCTAGTGAATCCTCTCACCACCCCACCCCTCTGGCCTACACTCCAACTTGTATGCATAAATAAATAATAAATCTTAAAAAAAAACACATACACAACCCCCACAATATTCTTATTGTGAAATATAAGACACAGCAAAATGAATAAAACGTGAAGGTACAGTTTAACAGGTTGTTATATAAAGAAGATCCATGCACTCTCTCTCTACCCGGGTCAGGAAGCCGAATGGAATCGCCAACACCCAGGAACCTCTGTGTGCCCTTCCCTGTCATAGCCACCTCTTCTCCTCTAAGGAAACCATTGCCCTGACTTTTTTTTAATTCTTTTTGAGATTTATTTATTTATGCATACAAGCTGGGTACAGGGCAGAGGCGTAGGGCGGCGAGAGGGTTCACCAGAGACAGAGCGGGGAGCAGAACAGGCAGATCGATGGAAACACACTGAAACACACTGCTGGGGGGAGCAGCGGGCGAGGCAGGAGAGGTCTGCCATGCCATGTGGGAATCTCCCCAGCCGGGCGTCGAACTTGCGTCAGCCGCTGACGACAGCTCCACAGCACAGCGATTAACTGATGTGCCACCAGAGAGGCCCTGCCCTGACTTTTATTATGATCACTTCCTTACTTTTCTTTATAGTTATAACACTCAAATGTACAACACTAAACACCAAAGTTTAGTTTGGCATGCTTTAAATGCTATTACATATTAAAAATAGGAAGAGAGAACAGGTAAGGGACTGAGCCGAACAATATGTATTCTTTGATTTGGCTTCTTCTGCCCAACATTCTCTTTGTGAGAGTCATCCATGCTGTTAGATATAACTGTTGTTTCACTCTTTTTCATCACTGTGCAAAAATACCACAGTTTAGCATTTATCCAACTATTAATGACATTTGAGTTGCTTTCAGATTTTAGCTATTAAGAAAAAATGCTGCTGTGGATATTTTTGTATATGTCTTCTTTGCCCACCCGTCTATAGGAGTAGAATATCTAGGCCATGGATGGTGTATATCGTCACTTTAAGTAGATGATACAAACTCTTTTTTTTTTAAGATTGGTTTATTTATACATACAAGCTGGGGTACAGGACAGAGGCGTGGGGTGGCGAGAGGGTTCACCAGAGACAGAGTGGGAATCAGAACAGGCAGATCAGAAATACACTGCTGAGGGGAGCAGCGGGCGAGGCAGGAGAGGTCTGCCGCACCATGTGGGATTCTCCCCGGCTGGGTGTGGAACTCGCATCGTGCGCTGCCGACAGCTCCACGGCGCAGCGCTCAACCGCTGCGCCACCAGGGAGGCCTGGTGATACAAACTCTTTTATAGTGGATAAGGCCTGCTATGCTCCCACCAGCAGTGTATGCGAACAGTAATTTACTCATCATCTGTGTCTCTCCTAAACGTTTATTTCATCTATGATATTTTTAAACTTCACTCCGTTATTTCACTTCTGGACTTTTATTTGCTTATTTTTCACATCCACCTAATTTTGTTTTATTCTCTTTTCTTTCGATTCATAATTTCATGGTTTTTAAAAGTGGAAACTGCCTTAATTTCTCTCTATCACTACTTTAAGCACATAGTTATTTTAATGTCTTTGTCAGACTGAAGTGAATTCTGTTCCAGCTGTTAAATTGTGCTGGCTGGTGTCTTAATAACCAGCTTCTTGATGCATTTTGGAATTTTCACTTATTCTCCTCTCTCATGAAGCCATAGACACAGCCAGCCTGTAGACAGGTGCTTGTTTTTCCAGCTTCCCTACACAAGCAGGAGCACATCACCTGGACCTGGACTTCAAAGGCTGAAGCTGATTCTGTTCTTACACAAAACATTTTGGAGGAGCCAGTTCCTGACTCTCCGACACATCCCCCCAAAATGAATCAGAGCCCATCATGTTCATGGCCTCAAGCCCTGCTCGTTCCAGCACTTCCGTGTCTGTCCACAAGCATCTCTTCTGTACTTGAGCCAGTCTGTGTTGTGGTTTCTCTTTTTACATTTTGCCTGTTATCCTCTGTGTTTGGAACAGGTGGGGTGGTTAAAGTTCAAGCTCACCAACTCTGTTAATGTGGACATCTACCTCTTTTCCACCCCAAGAGAACTTTTTTTTTCCCAACCCCCTTGGGATTTGAATCATCTAGGCTTGGCATTTTAACTTCTTTAAATCCTTATTTTTATTATCAATAAAAAGGAGTTGGGGCACGTGATCCTTCAATTCTTCTAAGACTTCAAACTAATACTAAACTTTTTAACGATGTCCTACTCTTTCTATTTGGGCAGTTTTGCTTAGTGTGGGAAGAGGCAGTAGAACAGTAGAGTAGCTCTTCCTCCCCTCTGCCATCTGTTGAGTGTACCTACAGTTTTCCTCAAGCTGTGTTTCTCCCTTTCCTTGTTCATCTTTTCTAAATATATTTCACAAATCAAAAATCGCTTAGGGGGCTTTTGATTTATGTGCTCGAGCTTACTTAGGATTTGAGACTTCTGAGTTCTGCATTCTTTCGCTAGGATGTAAGTTCCAAGACCAGGGTGCTTACCTGCCTTGCTTACCACTCTCTATCAGCAGGCTGGCCTTTTGTAGACACTCAGTAAGTATTGTTTACATAACCAAATCCTACATTATGTCATTTTTGTCTATTTATATATGAGCTTCAAAGAGGGTTTCCCTTTATGCCCTGTTGATGTCTTTCAATGTCCCGTTCCCCAGTTCTTCTCTGGTATGACTTATGTTAAGGTTTCCTTTCAATTTTTTTTTATCCCTTTTGAGCCAGATATTCCATTCTAGCTGTAAGTCTCTATATTAGTTAACTACTGCTGTATAAACAATATTAGGACAAATGTAAGTGGCTTAGAACCACACCCATTTATTAGTTTCCATGGGTCAGAAATCTGGCACAGCTTCGCTGCATCCTCTGCTCAGGCTCTCACAAGGCTGTGGTCAAGGTGTCGCCTCTAAGGCTCCGTCTGCTACCAGGCTCACTCAGGTTATTGGCCGAATTCAGTTCCTTGTGGTGGTAGAAGAGACAGCTTCAGTTTCTTGTTAGTTGACAGCCTGAGGCTCCCCTCTCGCCCTAAAGACCACCCCTAGTTCCTTCCCATGTGAGGACTCAAAACATCACCCTCTGCCTCCTGAGAACCAGTAAGGGAGGGAGAGAGTCTGGAAAACAGGCTCCACAATCTTACACAACACAGTCACATACTCATCATCACATATATCCAACACCTTTGACATACTACACCTTTGACATACAACTGGCTAAAAGCAAGCCATGGGCCCCAATATATTCAGGGGGGCGGGGATCACACAGTATATGAGCACTGAGAGGTAGGGATCGTGGAAACCGCCTCAATTAAGAATAATCTGCCACAACCTATAAACATTGTGTAGGGACTTTTGTAATGTACTTTCTTGAAAAGTATGCTTGCTGAGCAATAAATGCTTTTACCCCCCCAACTTGTTACTGAAGTATTAATGATATAGATTACATTTCAAAATGAATGCCCCCCCCATTTCAGTTCTGTGTTCCTTTCCTCTTTTCAATACATTTAAAAATGCAAGAGTTAGACAACATTTGTAATCTAATATATACAAATTAAGTACAGT
Source organism: Scalopus aquaticus (assembly GCA_004024925.1). Taxonomy (NCBI): domain Eukaryota; kingdom Metazoa; phylum Chordata; class Mammalia; order Eulipotyphla; family Talpidae; genus Scalopus; species Scalopus aquaticus. Next base: position 30,602 of record PVIJ01004736.1, on the reverse strand, counting down.
GTAAATTATATATGTAGAAGCAGTGCTGTAGCAAGCATAAAACTATGTTTACTATGCCTAATGGATGATTTTAAGCAGTTTAAGGAAAATCTTAATTTAGCATGATTTTCTCCACACCTACTGAATTTAACCACTGATTTTAACTGCTTTGTAAGACACAACTTCCCTGCATGGATAGTATTCACGGGAATGGCATTCATATCAAGGAACTTTGGAGGAAAAGTATTTTTGCCTGCTGAAACATCACATCAGATCTACTCGATTTATCCTTGTGTCCTGTTATGATTTAATTTACTCTTCTTTCTTATACTCTCTCACTTCTATTATGTCTTTCTTAGATTGCAACGATTAGGTTTGCATACCCCTTTCCCAGAGGGTCATGCTTTAGAACAAAGGTTGATTCATGTTTGCAGCTGATGCACTGAAGTATTGGATCTTTCTGTTTAAGATATAATTGATAGTAACTTATTCAATAGCAAGTAGACAGTCACCTGCCTATCATTTAAGTTTTTACTCACATACTCTTCCCTGCCCAACTTCAAATCATTATACCACTTTCTACTTTATCTCCTGCCTCTGAATTTAGAAGACCACATCTTTTGTGAATTTGGAAGTTTTTCTCATTTTTATTTATTTTTTTAAGATTTATTTTTATTTATTTATGCATACAAGAACTGGGGTGTAGGCCAGAGGTGCAGGGGGTGAGAGGATTCACCACAGACAGAGTGGAGAGCAGAACAGGTGGATCTACTGAAATACCCGACTGAGAGGAGCAGCCGCAAGACAGGAGAGGTCTGTTGCGCCTTGTGGGTCAGCTCCCTGGCTGGGGATTGAACACATGCTGCAGTGGCTGGCAATAGCTTGATAGCACTGAGACTTTAACCCCTGTGGCACCAGGGAGGCCCTCATTTTTATTTTTAAAGGTTAACTAATACCATATATTATATCCTGACACCACAATTATATACTTCTTGCAAATACATATTTTTAATCTGCTTCTTATTTTCTTATATTGAATATATTTCTTCACTTCAAACAATATACCCCTGTACACTCCTGATGACCAAATTTAAAGTAATTTTCTTCTGAAACCTTGACAGTGACTTTGCATTTTTTTCTTTTATTTTGATCTAAAAAACTCCCTCTGCTTCTCAACCATTTACCTCTAATTAACTTTGATGGTCATTTTACCAAAACTGTGTTGCTTCCTCTCAAAAAAATTGCCAAAGCTTGTGATAGCCTACCCTTTCGATGGAAATAAACACATCAGCATATGGTTTCCCAAGTTATAAAGTTCCACTAGCCATAGCCATAAAACATAAGACCACTCTGCTAGACTTCTACTACAATTTTTTAAATTCATAATTTGCTCTCCTAAAATTATTAAAAATGTACACTTTTCTTGATTCAATTCCACTTAAGGTCAGTATCTTTCGAGCATATAAGAAGAAGGAAAGTCCATTTTTTTTCCAATTAGATCTAGAATTGTGCTGTCCAATATGGTAGCCAATAGCACCCTGTGAGCACAGAGCACTTGAAATATGGCATTTCCGAATTGAGATGTATAGTAAGGATAAAATAATTACACCATCTCAAACACTTAGAAAAGGTACAAAATACTTCAATCTTTTTTTTATGTGTCAAAATATCTTAATATATTGGTCCAGACAAAATATGTTACAATTGATTTAACCTGCTTCTTTTTACTTTTTTTGTATGGTAGTTACAAGTTTAAATTACATATGTGTCTCGCAGTTTCTTTATATTGAACAGCATTAGTCTAGAAAATCTTATACAGCATTTACTGTTCTTCGGCAGCTACTATCTCTAAATTTTTTGTTGTCAAAGGAAATTTGAGAATAAATTTTTCAAGTCTCTTTAAGAAAGTATTTCCTTAGTTGTTCTTAATGGTCCTACTAAGTATCTAAATATATAACAGTAAATACATTAAAAACTTCTTGGAGTGAGGATGATTAGTTTCTCATCAGATATTTGAATTGTCTTTGTCCCATTTTTAAAGTGTGGTTATATTTAAATAACAATGTCAAATTTTTTCCTCAAATGACTTTATAGCTAAAAAGCCACTGTACAATGAGAATAATCATGGAGTTCTATAGCTTTGTAGTAACTTGTTCTCATAGAAGCCATGAACAATATACTGTATCAACATAGTCAGCATCTAGTTTGTATACATGCCAAAAAATGTTTTGAAATTATTAATGTTTTATGCTGATCTTTTTTCTTACCCCAAGGATCTGTTTATAACAGCTTTCTTGAGATCTAACTCACGTATCTTACAATTTACTCCTTTAAAGTGTACAACTCAGTGGTTTTTAGTATATTCACAGTCATGCAGTCATCAACACAGTAGTCAGTCATGGGTCACGTAAGGACAGAGAGACATTCTGAAAAATACGTCACTAGGCAATTCCTCACTATACCTGTCAGCAGGTACTTACACAAACCCAGGTGGTATAGTCTGCCACCCTCCTAGGGCACACATAAGGACCGCCATTGGGTATGTGGGCCATTGTTGACTTAAATGTCATTACATAGCACAGAACTGTGTAACTTTAAAACATGTTCTAAATCCCAATGAATAACCCCTTCATCCCAACCGTAGACAACCCTATCTACCCTTGTGTCTATGGATGTACCTATTCAGGATATTTCATATAAATAGAATCACAAAATATGTGATCTTTTATTTATTTGTTTATTTTTTAAAGATTTATTTATTTATACATACAAGCTGGGGTACAGGCCAGAGGCGCAGGGCGGCGAGAGGGTTCACCAGAGACAGAGTGGGGAGCAAAACAGGCAGATCAGAAATACACTGCTGAGGGGAGCAGCGGGCGAGGCAGGAGAGGTCTGTCGCACCATGTGGGATTCTCCCCGGCTGGGCATCGAACTCGAATCTCGCGCTGCTGACAGCTCCACAGCGCAGCGCTCAATCGCTGCGCCACAAGGGAGGCCCACAAAATATGTGATCTTTTATGACTGGCCTCTTTCACTTAGCATAATGTTTCCAAGATTTATCATGTTGCAGCAGAATATCATTCTTTTTGTGGCCAAATAATCCATTGAGTGAGCATACATTTTTTTTTCACCATTCACCAGTTGAGGAAATTTTGCTGATTTTTTAACATGTCAAAAAATTAATGAATTTATTATTTACATTAAGCAAGAACCTTCTCATATATTCTCATGTTGAATCTCATAGTAGGCTGTTTAGACAGGTGTTATAGTTACCAACCGTGTCATAGATGGAGAAATGGAGGTTCAAGAAGGACTGACTAATTTGCCTAAGATAACATAATTGTTAAGAACTAGAACCTAGGGCCTCCCCAGTGGTGCAGCGGTTAAGTGCTGCACTGTGGAGCTGTCGGCAGCTGTGACGCGAGTTCGATGCCTGGCCAAAGAGATTCCCACATGGCTCAGCACACCTCTCCTGCCTCGCCCGCAGCTCCCCTCAGCAGTGTATTTCCGTCCATCTGCCTGTTCTGCTCCCTGCTCTGTCTCTGGTGAACCCTCTCGCCGCCCTGCGCCTCTGGCCTGTACCCCAGCTTGTATGCATAAATAAATAAATCTTTAAAAAAAAAGAACTAGAACTTGGACTCAAAACCAGTTCATCTGACTTCATGTTTGATTTCTTCCTTATTGTAGAATCATGTTTTTTTTCCTTATTGCCACAGCCTCCTCCACCTCTCTTAGTGATTTTGTTGTATATAAAAAATAATTACTTTGTAGTTAGCCTCTTTACTAACTTTGGTACTTTATTCAATATACAGTCAGATATGGGAAATGGACTTGAAAATAACTTTTAATGTGGTCTCTCCAGATAACTTTGTGGATAAAAAGGGAATATATTCTGGGTGATAATATACCATTGTAGCTTAGCATAAAACGGAAAAACTTTTTGTGACCTTTGGGTAAATTCCTAGGAGTAGAATTGCTGGGTTCTATGGTAGCTCCATTTTTAGTAATTTGAGGGTCCTCCACACAGCTTTCCATAGGAGGAACACAGGAAAACCATATAAAGGACCGGGGGAAAAAAAAGACGAAACAAGCAGGCAACTATAAATTGGAGACATTCAGCAGAGGAGAGGGAGGGAGAGGGAGCATAATGGGAGGGAAGAGTGCAAAGGACTATGGTGACAGCTCATGGGTGTCTTGGTAGTAATTTTATGAGAGGAGAAATCAAACATAGTAGAAAAATGAACAACAATGTAAATATATATATATGTATGTAATTAAAAAAATAAAAACAGAACAACTGTACAAACTGATGCGTTGTCATCCACCTGTTTGGACAGCTCCAAAGCTGTGCTGGAGAACTCGCTTCCCTGTGTCATGAAAGACCTCTATAATAACCTAGACAAGGGGCCTCCCGGGTGGCGTAGTGGTTGAGCTCTGCGCTGTGGAGCTGTCGGCAGTGCGCAATGCGAGTTCGACGCCCGGCCAGGGAGAGTCCCACATGGTGTGGCAGACTTCTCCTGCCTCGCCCGCTGCTCCCCTCAGCAGTGTATTTCTCATCTGCCTGTTCTGCTCTCCACTCTCTCTCTGGTGAACCCTCTCGCTGCCCCGCACCTCTGGCCTGTACCCCAGCTTGTATGTATAAATAAGTAAATCTTTAAAAAAAATAACCTAGACAAGGTTGTTTTAGGAGTTTGGGTGCCCCCCCAGCGCCCCCAAAATATGTAAAAATTAGAAAACCTAGTGTATGATATTTGTAGAAGTCCCACAGTTGTTTTTTTTTTTTTAATTTTATCCATCTGGTAGTGTCATACACAGAGAACATGCTCAATAAAAACTTTTTCTAGTGATAACATACTGTTTCTCATCTTCCTTTTTTCCCATAGGGCTCTGTAGCCATAGCTGGTGCTGTCATTCGCTGGTTAAGAGACAATCTTGGAATTATAAAGACCTCAGAGGAAATTGGTGAGTATGTTCTAATGAAGGGTCAGATGCTGGATAATGAAAAATTTTAATGTTTTTTGTCTTTGCAATCTGTTAATACTTGTACATTTTACCATATGTGACATTAAATTATATAGACCCTATTATGAATGTGATTTATACATAGAAGACTATTTTGTGAAGATTTTAAAACAACAAGTTGACATAATTAGTGCTGCTTATTAATTAACTGGCAAGGCAGGTTATAAAAATTACCCAAGTGTAAAATTGAGCACCAAAGTTTTTTTTTTTTTAAAGATTTATTTTTTATTTATACATACAAGCTGGGGTACAGGCCAGAGGTGTGGGGCGGCGAGAGGGTTCACCAGAGACAGAGCGGGGAGCAGAACAGGCAGATCAGAAATACACTGCTGAGGGAAGCAGTGGGCGAGGCAGGAGAGGTCTGCCGCACCATGTGGGATTCTCCCGGGCTGGGCGTTGAACTCGCGTCGCCGCTGCCGACAGCTCCATAGCGCAGCGCTTAACCGCTGCGCCACCGGGGAGGCCCTGAGCACCAAAGTTTGCCAGGATCTACACACAAAGTAGTTCAGTTAAATTTATCTGATGGAAAGAGCCTTAACTGTTAGTTTCAAGTGAGCACTGGAACTCTAGTACCTATATTTAAATATCACCATGGCTGTTTTCAGTCAATGGATAATGGGTTTTTAACTCACCTACCTACTCTTTCCTCTACTCACTTAATTTTTCCAGAAGGTGAGACAATTTGAAACAGATTTCTAATTAGGGACACACTAGAAGCTACTTCTTCATCTTCTGCTCATCAACCTTCAGAATAGTAGATATGAACTAGAAGTCTTTAGTGAAACTAGTCCTGTTCCTTTATTCCTTAGGTTATGTTTTAATGGGGGTATCCAATGTGAGGAAATGTGTCTCTCTGGCTCCTTGTACACTGCTATAAGTGGGAACATTTTGCTGTGCTAATGACAGGAAACCAAAAGGCATGCCCTACTTTTTTAAAAAATTTTTTAAGATTTATTTTTATTATTTATTTATGCATATAAGAACTGGGGTGCAGGCCAGAGGTGCTTGGGTGAGAGGATTCATCAGAGACAGAGTGGGGAGCAGAACAGGTAGATGGACTGAAATACACTGCTGAATGGAGCAGGGGGCAAGGCAGGAGAGGTCTGCTGTGCCATGTGGGTCAACTCCCTGCCTGGGGATCGAACTCATGCTGCAGTGGTTGGTGATAGCTTGATAGGTGAGACTTTAACAAACCCTGTGCCACCAGGGAGGCCCCCTGTCCTAATTTGTAAACAGATGTGTTTATTAACTAATGTAAGCAGGATATATTTGAGTGATTTTTACTTCTGCTTTTTCATGTTAGAAAAACTTGCTAAAGAAGTGGGAACTTCTTATGGCTGCTATTTTGTGCCAGCATTTTCAGGGTTGTATGCACCTTATTGGGAGCCCAGTGCGAGAGGGTAAGAATTGAAAATAAGGTTTGCTTTTGTGGGTTTCGATTTATTCACTCAGTTAGCTCATAGCTTATTTGTTATAGTTTCCTGCCTATTTTCAAAGGGTTTTAAAGTGTGAAGGAACTCTATCCTATTTGAAGAGTATAATTTCAGAACTTTTGAACTCTAAGAAGTTTAAATCATCTGCCAGTGAAGCCACTGCCATAGTCAGATTCATGTTAGTGCTACTGTCTTTTATCTTCAAGGCGGCTGCAGGTTGCAGAGCAGAGGGCCGTCATCGAGATGAACACATCTTTGGTTTTATGTTACCATCATCTATTCAGATGAATCATGAGTTTTTCATATGTGGATGCAGGATTACGTACTATAAGGACTTTCTAAACTACTTATTGTTGAGGGCCACATTTTGGGGGGTTTGCACATTTCTATCTACCAAATTCAGCCCTTCTATATTTAGGACATTTCAGATTGATGACAAATTAGTTCCACTCTAATCTTAAAATCTTTGTATTTTTAGGATCATCTGTGGGCTCACTCAGTTTACCAATAAATGCCATATTGCTTTTGCTGCATTAGAAGCTGTTTGTTTCCAAACCCGAGAGGTAATAAATATGTGCCTGTTTTCTTGTAGTTAATCCAATTGTATCACTTTTAAATGAGTTACAGATTAATGCTTGAAATATATTAAATACTGAAAATGTACATAATCAAAACCTAAGCCTGCCTAAACACAAATGTAACAATTGGAAATTCTATTCTTTTTCCAGCTAATTTTCTGTTATTTGACAGGTGCTGGGCATTTCACACTTGATGGGCCACTGAGGGGTACCTGTTAGTGCAAATATAGGCATGAAAGCAGAGAATAAAATAGTTTTCTACTGTGGCTGGTTCTAAGGATGTGTGAGTTATAGTAGGAGAAAAGGTTGCTTGTGATTGGACCAAGGAGTGCTTGGAAGACAAAAGTCTAAAATGCTGTTCTGTAGGCTGTAGGGCACTACTGAGGGCTTTTAAGTGTAAGTCACCACATTCAGAGATGTTACATGAAATAGGCTAACTGTGCTCATTGCCTTGGTTTATTTAAGATTTTGGATGCCATGAACCGTGACTGTGGAATCCCACTCAGTCATCTGCAGGTAGACGGAGGGATGACCACCAACAAGATTCTGATGCAGCTGCAAGCAGATATTCTGTATATCCCAGTAGGTTCGTAAGTCCTCGTGCCTGTACACCCCAAGAGTAGTGTTTCTTTGGGAAGGACTGCTTTTTTAGGCATGTGTGAATGCACAGATGCTGATGCAGTGCTCTCCCCTCAGTGAAACCCTCGATGCCAGAAACCACAGCCCTGGGAGCCGCCATGGCGGCTGGAGCTGCAGAAGGGGTTGGTGTTTGGAGTCTCGAGCCCGAGGATTTGTCGGCTGTCACAATGGAACGGTTTGAACCCCAGATCAATGCTGAGGGTACGTTTAAAAAATGAAACTTTTTGCTGGTATCCTGTGCAAACCTTTGTGAGAAAGAGTTTGCCTTCCTGTTTGTTGAAAAGAAGCTAAGTGGGATAGCAAATGCTGTTTCAGATTCAGCCACTGAGCCTGTTGCACTACACTGGATGGGTGTGAATGAAAGATATATTTCCTAGTGAAGCAACTTCTAAAATCACATTTTGACCACTCGCTTCTACTATTACAGTCCTTTCATGTAGGCGGGTAACACTGCCACTATCAGTTCTAGCTCATTGTAATAGTCTGTTTCCAAAGCGGAGAGGGGGCTCCATGGTGGCACAAGGGGTTAAGTCATAGTGCTATGAAGCTGTCCGCAGCCACTGCAGCACGAGTTCCATCCAATCCTTGATGATCCTCGGGCTAGGAGCTTCGCACATGGCGCGGCAGACCTCTCCTGCCTCGCCTGCCTGCTGCTCCCCTCAGCAGTGTACTTTAGTCAGTCTGGCTGTGCTGCTCCCCACTCTGTCTCTGGTGAACCCTCTCACCGCCCCACCCCTCTGGCCTGTACCCCAGCTTGTATGCATAAATAAATAAATCTTTAAATAAATAAATAAATGAAAGTGGAGAGGGGGAAGTATCAGCCACCTAGCCCTGTCTACACTGGATCATCTTCGGTGCTAACAGCTGTTTCAAGACATGATTTGTGGGGCAGAGGGACACTCTGGTGGTAACTTTTAAACACAGTAGGGGAGGCTGACAAAAGCAGCAACAATTTGAATAAATGAATGTTAAGTATCTGATTTACTTCCTAGCAAACTAAGCTAATTTACAAGCTCTAACACCTTTATTAAACTATATTGATGTGTCTATTAAGTTGAAATGAATATGAGTATGAAAGTAAGGTTTCATATATGTTGAATTTGGTTTTATAGCTTTTTAAAAACCTATGTATAAAATAGTATCAAAGTGGATTTTAAGCTATTGGAAAAGAAGCTTTGAAATCTGGTTTTGTTTCATTTTCTGGAAGGCTATGCTGGCATTTCTTAATTTTGTTGATTCTTTTCCATGTCCAAGAAAAATGAATGCTAGCAATTTTGTAGTCAGAGTATGCCATGTAGCTTTATATAGAAATGTATTTCAAAATCTGATATTCTGTATGTAAGTAATTTTTAACTTTTGCAGTATTGGATAAAATATGAAGTCCAAACAATGTGTACTCTTCGGGGGGGAAAACAGCTTTTTAAAAAAGATTTATTCATCTATGCATGCAAGCTGGGGTATAGGCCAGAGACGTGGGGCGGCGAGAGGGTTCACCAGAGACAGAGTGGGGAGCAGAACAGGCAGATGGACGGAAATACACTGCTGAGGGGAGCAGCGGGCGAGGCAGGAGAGGTCTGCCGCGCCATGTGGGAATCTCCCCGGCCGGGCGTCGAACTCACGTTGCCGCTTCCAACAGCTCACTGCGCCACCAGGGAGGCCCAAAAACAGCTTTTTAATAAGCAAATAATTTTAAAACAGGGTATATGTTCTCAAAATACCAATCACACACAAATGCATGCACGCACACACACAAACTTGCTCACACATGCATGCTTGCGCCTGAACGGGTACCTACCTAGAGGTGGATGATTTGTTCTTCCAGCAAACATTTGGTTAGAGCTGACCACAGGTCAGTGTGTAGATATAGCGATGAAGGAGACCAAGGGCTTGCCCTTCAGAGACTCAAGTCTGTTGGGAGAGGCAGTCAGAGCCATGAGCACTCACCTCGGTACTTGGTCTTCTGAGGTGTGTGTGAGTGCAAAGGGGAGCAGAGGAGGGCCCCTTCTGGGGCACCAGAGACCTTTCTGAACACGGTGTTGCTGGAGCAGTGTCTCAGGGGCTTGCACGCTTCTTGTGCTGCAGAAAGACGGGGAGGCTCGAGAGAAGGGTAGTCCCAAAATGCTATGGTTCCATATCAGTAGGAAGAAGGGGGGGGGGTGTGCGCATGCGCGCACGCGCTCGCGCACATGCACCAGTTCTCCATCATTGTTTAGTCTTCCTATTGTGGATTTCCATATTCAAGAATTCTGTCTCACAAGAGTGCAATTTGAATCTTATAAGTAATCTGTATTTGTTAAATCCTTTGGCTGAACCCAAAACAAATTTTTCTAGTTTTTCCATATTATGACATACCCCTCCCCTTATCTCAAACTACCCAATCCCCCTTCCTCCCCCACAAAAAAAAAAACAAAAAACGAGAAACGGGTCAATTGGTATTCCCCCTTCCCATTCATTACGCCTTGTATGTAAATGGGCCACTCTTAGCAGATAGCCTGTCTCCAAGCTCCTCACCCTGCAGACCCTCCTGCATTTCCCCGCCACCTTCTATAAAGCTTCTCTCCCCGGTCGCTCGCAGTCACTAGCCGTGGTTGTCTCCCACGTCTGAGCCCTCAGGAAGCCCCCACTCCCACTTTAGTAACACATGTAACATTTTTTCAAGAATGCTGAATGACACAAGATGGTGCTTAGAAGGTCTCAGAAAGTTGGCCTTCATATGTATGTTTTTCCTTGTATTTCTAGAAAGTGAAATTCGCTATTCTACGTGGAAGAAAGCTGTGATGAAGTCAATGGGTTGGGTTACAACTCAGTCTTCGGAGAGTGGTAAGAATGCTATTATTATTGCCGATTTGTTTAGTGTGTTACGTAGCTCATTTAACATCTGACCGTTTATACTTATTGAGGCTGCTTTGAAAGAAAGCATTATCATGGCTAGAGTTTCTAACATTTTGAAACACTTCAAAGTTCTAAACACGAAGTGTAAATATCAGGTTGCTATATGTACTTTATTCTATCATGCCATATCTTTTCTTAGCTTTGGTCTTGGTCCTTCAATTGATTAGTTTTCTAAAAATAAAATTATTTCTAGTTTCTTCTTAATGAAAAAAAAAATCGACTGGGGTCTTCTTTTTCTCCCCCCCCCTCCCCCCAATGTCTTACTTTACCTTTTTGAGAGGCTGTCTTCACGACCTGAGCCAATGGAAACTTATCTCAATTTCAGAATATATTTTGGCCACTTCCTAGGCTGACTCCACTATCTTAGCAAGTCTTCATCATGGGAATTCATGAGCATCAGAGAGGAAGAAATAACATAGTAAATTAGAAATAAAATAGATTGGGAAACCGCTTTGGCAGAAAATACAGGACTTTTTTTCAGTCACTTGGGTAGGAAAGTATTAGGTTTAGGTAGACTATTTAGTTATAAACAGCGTAAGCTGCCTTTAATATGCCTTTAATATTTAAATAATCCCTAACATGCCCCTGATATGGCATAATATTTTAATTCTTTGCCATCTGTAAGACTTAGAACTGAAGCAAGGGAACAATGGCACATATATTGATACATATACTTTAATGGACAAGAACTTATAAATGAAATATAATTTGCCTTCCAACCCCAAAGTGATTATGAACACACCATTAAACTTCCTATCATACGTACTGTTCTAGCACAGTGCTAGTTGCTGTGTTAAATATAATGTGTGCTCTGATTTCCTTTCCGGTTGCCCTTAATTAATGGTTGAGGCATTGACTTATACGATTTGCTTTGGTTGGATTTTTTTTCTTAATGGTTTAGTCCTCCCTGTGTCCCCTCTGACCACCTCAATCTCCCCAACTACCCCCCCCCCACCTTCCCACACACACTTCTGCATTCTAGCAGTTGAGGATATAATTTCAATTACAAGTTTCCCACCATACCTACTGGTCATTTACCTTTTAGGTACCTTGCTGTCAGTTAGTTAAAAATGCAAAGAAAAAGTTGATGGAAGAAAATTATATGATTTATTTTATTTCTATCATCATTTATGATAAAAAGTTACTGATTTTTTTGAGTTTTAGATTTTTAAAATTTTGTTTTCATTTCAATTATAGTAAATTTGAACCAACATTTGAAAACGTTTTTGAGCAGATTTATGAAAGTCACTCTAATGTATAACATTTTAAGAATTTTGAGGCTATATACAAACTCAGAACAGTAATATGCAGTTATTGAAATGCTAATTGTATTCCTTTAAGCAATATAAGGCATATGATATGATTCTATGATATATCAATAAGCTACATAACAAAAGCAGTACTGATAGCATCCTGCTTTAATAATCTTGAAAGGATATTAGAATTGCTACTATTTATCATAAATGACTTCTTGGCTTTCCACTCAAAACCCACCAAAACAACATTTTGAAAACAGGTCAGATTGGTTTAAAATGCAGTATACAGCTATCAAATAACAAGTAAATTATATTTATATATCTTACTGTATTACCAAAAGGGAAATAGTTTCATTAAATAGGTGCTTCCCAAACTGATAAGGACTTATGAGTGCAGATAATCCTCAGGATCTTCTCAAACTGGAACTCACTGTAGCCCCATCAGAAAAGCAGCTATTATAACTTAGAGCCGTTGCTGGTTCTAAACGAACTAGAAAATAAGTTCCCTTTACCAAAATCAAATTAAAATATGGTCTCTTCGAATATGGAAATAAAAAGTAACTTTTTTTTAATTTGAAAAATAACATAAGCTGTGGGTAAATGAGGGGAATGGTTTAATACCCTCTTTTATGAAAATATTCCTTCTAAGAGAAAAAATTACATAGTGAAGGGAACAAATCCTCTCCCCAAAAGCAAAGAAATAAGTCTCTAGTTTATAATATCACAAAATATGCACAGGGCAAATCTCAGGCTGCATTTTAATGAAACCCCTTCATCTAATGATTGTATTTTCTTAACTCTTACTGATTTTTGTACATAGCTTGCATAACTGTACTTACATAGCTATAAAACGGGGTTACGTTTTCACACCTATGTGTGCACGTGTTTAAATACACTACTTCTTTCTTAAGAAATGTACAATAAGTGTTAAATAATCTAGATATATTTTTTTAATTCAAGTAAAACATAAAGCGTGTTCTTTAAACAAAAGATTCCAATAGAATCCCAGTTAGAAAACATCAAACCAAGCATGTTCTTGGCAATTTTTACAAATACGGATTAATACAACTTAGCTTTTAAATTACAGTAATAGTGCCAGGTGCATTTCCTTACATAGCAAATTTTATTTAAAAAAAAAAAGAAAACAAAACCAATATCTTAGACTAATATAACGTTCCTCTGATAGCCAAAGGATCTGACCTTGGGGGGCACTGCAGCGCTCACTTAGGCCTTGATTCTTCTGGAAGGATCAAGAAAGCTCAAATCAACAGCCTCCCAAAAAGTTCTCCATAGGCTTTCTTTGGCTTTGCCAGTGGAAGGCTTATGTTGATCGCTACGTATGACATTCTTGGCTCCTTGTGGCATGCTATCTGTATTGTTTGTTAACTGTCGTAAATCTTCAATATTGATTATATTTTTGATTTGAAGTCATATCGCTTTGCTATCTTTTATGAATATACTATTTTATAACTTATTTTGTTTTGCTATCATGTGATTCTTAACACAAATATTGTAATTATGTGTCTCTCTTTTGGTTTGCTTGACTGGAATTCCCTTCTACCTGGATGGCCACAGGTGACCCTAGTATCTTCTGTAGTCTGCCCTTGGGCTTTTTTATAGTGAGTAGCATGGTAATGTTAATCGGAGCAAGGTACATCTCAGGTCAGTTATTCTTTAAATTAGACAATTTTATTAGTTAGCTTTAATGTATTTATATATAACTCAGCAGAGAGTTTTCAGTGTTTTCCATTCTATGATTAGAAATCTGGGAAATCAATTTAAGGTCTAATTAGTCAGACCAATTAATCTATTGGGGCAGTCAGAATTAAAGACTGTAACTATACTTAACCTCTTTTTAATTTTTAGTGCATAATGATTTCTTCGCTGGGCTATATTTGAGGGGCTGTCAACTACAGCAATAATTAAAAATTAAAGTATGAATGTTGATGCTTAAATGCAAGGACTTTTAGAGTAACCGACTTTCATTTAATTGACTTTCAAATGTAAATATAAGTTGTTTTTCATAATTCAGAAAAATTGCTAAGCAAGTTTTAATATGTATTTCAGTTCTGGTAAGAGTTTCGGCCAGAACATGCTAGCAGAGTGCCTATAAAACTCTAACTGGGAAAAATGTATTTTAGTTGAAAGAATACATTTTGTGAACTGAGGCTTTTTTTAATCATTGTTTCAGTAAATTGGGCTTGAAAGCTTAAACTAAATTATTATTTTAGCACCTTAACTTCTACTGAATATTTATTAAAATGAAAATGCTTAGCATTTCTTGAAAGACATGGCATAATCTGTTTGAATTTAATTATAATAATCATTTTTGGAAGCTCAAAATGATTTCTGATGATAGCTCAATTTTTCTTCAAATTAATGGCTGAAATGGAAATGACTTGTTGCCAGGAAAGTGAACCATTTTATAATCTTCACAATGCCAGAAAGAATTTAATTATTTCTCTTAATTGGAGATGATGATCTGGGTTTAAAATGTAAAATTTAAATGTGTTGATGTGGGGGGCATCTATTTGTAGAAATCTGACAAGCATTTATTCAGTTAGCATCATCAGTTTAGTGCTATATAAATATGGAATGAAAATTGTTTACATCTTTATATCAGCAGAACATTAAATTACCTCTTAATTAGTGATCAAATTTGAGTTGCTTGCAAGAGAATTTTAAACTTGTTTACCTTGTTCTGTGCCCTTCATATTTAAGATAAATTTATTCAAATATTTTGCTTCCACAACAATGTCTTAGGTTGATATTAGTGCTTTATGCCTTACAAAGGGCTTCTGTACACATAAACCTATATGGAATTAGCAGATGTCTGTTTTCTTTCTGCTTCTTGGGACTGCTTGGTGGAAGAGCCCACATATTCCCCAGAAACACTGTGTTCTGACTGTATAAGAAGCCTATATACTGTTTTCAATGATGTAAAATATATACATTTTTTAAAAAATCAAAAAAAAGAAGACTATATACTGTTTTAGAAAAGTTCTGGGTTTTTTTCATTATCCTGAGTCTTTTTGGTTGTATAATTATGGTCTGGGAAAGAAAAATACATGGCATCTGAATGTTTTCTTTGAGTTTTCCCCTTTTCCCCTGTGGGGCCACGGCAGTTTAAAAAGACCAGGTTTCTGAAATTGAGACATGCAGCGCTCTCCAAGGGAGAGAATGATGTGTCCAAGGTCCTAGGCTTCTAAAATGCATATAGTTACTATCTAGTTTCTCTCCTGGTAATGGGGGGATTTTTTGCCTTAGTAAATAATTGGCAACAATGTCAGTATTAGCTAATTTTTGACCCAGTTGTTTTTGTTGCATTTTAACTGTGAAACAATATTTAGAAATTATGGGGAAGTTTTAGCTCAATAAATGATTGAAGAGTTTTCATTGCTTTAACTCCTGAATTACGTGTATGTATTATTGACATATATGGTTTTTGTCCCCCGTTTTAGGTATCCCATAAGTAATACCAGCTCATGGATTCAAAAGATGCGAGCTTTTTACCTCACGAGAGAATTCAGCGACTCTGTCTTTTAATGTGATGACACTATTCATAGACTGATTTTATTTTTAAGCCACTTGCTGCATGACCCTCCAAGTAGACCTGTGGCTTGAAATAAAGAAAATGCAGCAGAAAGAATGCTATAGAAACATTTGGTGTGTTTTTTAACATTAACAGTTAAGGTTGGACCAGCCACCTTTCAGGCTGACCCCTCTGTTGCCATCGCTTCGGGCCCGTTCCCTCTAAGACCTAGGAAGCATTCAGATCCTGTCCATTGGAATCTTTCCTCAATCATACTCAAATGCAGTGGGCCAGGATTTGAGACTCTGCACTACATACACTTACGGGGTTATTACTAACTGGCAAATCACGAGCAACTTTTTGTTTGTTTCTTTTGAACGGATCCCTCCTCCCCCAAAAGTCCTCTTTTTTGCTGATTAGGGAGACCATGACATCATCATGATTGTTTAAATGAAAATCTCTGCTAAATTCTTAAAATGGAAATTTAACACTCTCATTACCTAAATATTTTTCTGAAAAGGACTTGCTGAAACTGAAATTCTGTAGACATTTTACGTAGTCTCACTAATTACACTGAAATTGATGTCTGAATCTCATAGGGAAAGATGCTTTTTCCTTTTTGTCATTTCTCCTTTTTATATTTTTTACTTTGTATGGATAATGCACATGCCTATGTATTTTATATACTAGGGCAGCCCATTTATAAATTGAGTACATTTTACACAATCTCACTAATTACGATGCATTTCTATCTGCATCTTACAGGGAGGAACACTTGCTCTTTTTTTCTTTTCATCTCTCCTTTTTATATTTCTTACTTTGTATGTATAACATACCCACCTATGCATTTTATACCGAGGATAGCCTAAATTAAGAGCACATTGAATTCATTAGGTTGTAATAGGGCTGGTCTTAAGTGGATCATTATGTGTATAAATATTTTGGGAAAAACAGCTATGTACATTTTTGGGCAATGATTATGCATAATTATTTACCAGGAGAAACTTTTTTCTTAAAGAGCCAATATTTAAAATTTAATTAAATGTTCTATGTCAATAAAAGAAAAATGTACTTTATTGTGACTTCAATTATTTTTCTTATACCTTACCTTTTAATTTAATTCTTTTAGCTGCATATATGCTTTTTTTAAAAAAAGCCTAGAATACTACAGTAAATATTGTTTTCAAGCACTAGTCCATATGAAGTTATTTTCCCTTGACATACTTTAGACACATTTGGGATCCTTTTTAACTTCACAAAAGGTTAAAAACCTAAGTAGAAAAAAAGTCATTCAAATATATTATCAACTACTGATATGCAATTATAATATTTGAGATGACAGAATTATCTCTGTTTAATGTCATATTACAACTAAAAAGAAATATTTATCATTAGAAATGACTTCTAATGAATCCAAGAATTTCTCAAAATATTTAGTATTACGTGTTATAAAAACTTACCTAATCTAGTTTCTTAAAGTATCTTAGTTTGTGTTTAATACACATAATCGCCTCCTAATTATTTTCCTCAATCATTGCTGAAAATTGGGAAATTTTTGTATCTTAATATAAAAGATTTTGTTGGGTTGGAATTAATGGTTGCTTGCATTTGCAGTTCTGATTGTGCTATTTCTAAATTATGAAATCTGCCGACTTTTGGACATGCAGCTGCCATTTTAGTGACATAAATATTATAGAAAGGTTCTGTGAAATTATTTTGTGGCAAGGATTCTTTTAAACATTGTTTCTAAAAAGATAGGTTGAGTTCATTGTAAATAGTTGTGAAAATCACTGTTCAAACAATTTTAAGATGAGTTTTCTATAAATGGCAATATTTATAAATACTTGAAATTGTACATGTTGATATTTAATGATGAATTTACATAAAATAAATTGACCCCACCTTCTTACTTGCATTCCTCATTTACAGGCTACAACTTAGATCAAAGTTAAATTAAGAAAAATGTTTCAAGAAATGGGAAACTCAGTTGTTAGCACTTGAATCATTCACACCCTGAAGAATTAACCAACAGTCAAAGAAGTAGTTTCTGAAATGATGAGTACCTTAATCATTCTACTAGAAAAGATGAGAGTATCCTATCTCAAGCCTCCAGAAAATACCTTGGCAAGGTTAATGCTGTTTCAACACAGTCTCTCAGAACAAGCTGTTTTACTCTAGACTTCGGTTTCTCTCTTCCTGGGTTAGTCTGTGGAGTGAGGTATACAGCTGGTCTATCAACTCAGTCTGCAACTCCAACTAATTAGCAAAACAAGTCATGCACCTTTGTCTCTGAAATGATAGATTATTTTTCATGTGTTTCTTTTGAAGTACCCAAGGCTCGCCTCTTTGGAATGTTTATGGCTGTTTTGTGTCATGTGAGAATGAAGAATGATAGTTGTTTAAGAAAAACCATAGGGCCTCCCTGGTGGCACAATGGGTTAAGTCTCAGCCTATGAAGCTATCTGCAGCCACTGCAGCACAAGTTCAATCCCTGGCCACTGCTGCTCCCCTCAACAGTGTATTTCAGTGGATCCACCTGTTCTGTTCCCCACTCTGTCTCTGGCAAATCTTCTCACTGCCCACCCCTGCTCCTCTGGCCTGCACCTCAGCTCTTGTATGCATAAATAAATAAATCTTTAGGAAAAAAAGATGAGTAATACCATTCAGAAGAAAAATTAGAAAAAAAGATTAGAAAGAAGAGGGGAAAAATTACCCATGGTCCTAAAATAAATCATGTGGTTATTTTGATTTTTTCCCAAACTTTAAGGGAGTGTTCATAGATCTTGACTACTCATAATCTTTATATAAAAATTTGAACACACAGGACAGTACTGAGTGTTGCTTAGGGACATACACAGGGGCGCAGAGAAGTATAAAACTTGCATAGGGATGACATACCAAGTTTAGGATGGTGGTTCGGTCTGGGGGCGAGGATGGGATGAGGGATTTCACTGGAATTTGAAAAAGTTCTGGTTCTTTTAAAAAAAAGTGCTAAAGTGAAGTACAGAAAAGGCTTACGACACTTCCGACTGGTGGGTATGCGCTCATTTACCATAGTCTCTGCTTTTTCTGGCTTGATATTTCTTTCCTCTTTGCTCACACTTGATGAAGCAAATATGAGTTGCTTTACCTACTACATTTGTTAAGGAAGAGACATAACTTAAAATTGTTTGGATTGTTCTATGAATTTTCTATGTTATCTTTATGTATCCTTCCTACTTATTGGGTTCATTTATTCTATAATTGTCTCTTAAATATGTATGTGTATGTATATCCCCCTCTACCAGTCCATATTTTTCAGCATAAGAGAGACCATCATTTTCTATTAAGTAAGTACACTTTGAATAGACAAAACCAGAGCTATCCACTCTGAATGTACAAATTATTGAAGGGAGATTTTTTGTCAGGTCTCTAGTGTGTGTGTATGTTCATCAGAGTTCACCGGTGTCTGTCTGCGCCTCAGCTGCCCCATACCTCCCTCAGAGAGGCACTTGTATGCCAGGCCCACACAGGGCTGTGCTGTGCCACACAGGGCTGCGCATATTCTGAGGCCTGTTTCAACTTATTCCTATTTCCTAAAGAAACTTGGACGACTGTTTATGGCTAATTGAACTGCACTCACTGGTGAACACGTGTTGCCTTTCAAAACTAAGGAGAGGAAATGTTCACTGCATAACCATCTCCATGTCTTTGACTAGAGACAGGAAGGGCGCAGTTCAAGCCGAGGATCTCTTCTACAACTGGAAAAAGAACTGGTGAAGCTACACAGGAGTTACCGTAGGTTCCTTTCATCTGACCATAGTAGACAAATTGCAAACTTAAAGGTGAGTTTTCTCATTCAGTTTGAATGAACATGGACAGATGCTGAAGTATTTCTGTATCCAGTCACAATTTATTAAGTACTGTGTACTGTACAATATCTCCCTGTGTTTTCCAAGTCCATATCTTGTGATCTAAAATCTTTAATCGGCTTGCTAAAGAACTGCTGAAGCTATGTAGGGAGGATTTAGTGACTGATCTGGTCCCCTTTTGAAAACCTGGTTTCGTGTTAGAAATAAATGTAGCCGCTAGGTGGCGCTGCTTTCCACCGTTAGGCTGTTCTGTGTTCTCCGGGAAGGTGAGTCCTTATCAGCAAGTACTGAGGAACTTGCTTGGGTATTTGTTTGGTTTTGCTTTCTTTTGTAGTAATCATCATTAAATGAAAGCATTGTAATGACCATGTGAGATCGACAGGATGCTTTCATGCCGGGATCATGAAAATCAAGGACTTAAGTAAAGCGAAGCTGTCAATTCATTTACACTTTCCTGCAGCTCTGATTTGTCTCTTTTTCAGCTCATTATAAAAGCCAGATTTATAGATAATTCTCTTCATAATCTATAATGTGACATTTGACAATTTTTTGTTCATATCTCTCCATATTACTCATTATATACCCTCCTAAATTTAATCAATTACAAACACCTTAGTCACAACCAATTTTCTTTCTTTTTAAATTAAACACCACTGTTTCACAGTTGATTCAAGATATCATGGACAGAGTCAACTAATTTCAAAGCAAAATTGTGTCCTCATTGTTTTCTCAATACCAACCAAATTATTTTTTACTTTTCCTTACTGTTTTTTTTTAAGATCTATTTATTTATGCATACAAGCCGGGGTGCAGGCCAGAGGTGCAGGGTGGTAAGAGGGTTCACCAGAGACAGAGAGGGGAGCAGAGCAGGCAGATGGACTGAAATATCCTGCTGAGGGGAGCAGGGGGCGAGGTAGGAGAGGTCTGCTGTGCCCTGTGGGTCAGCTCCCTTGTGGGGGGGCTGGCTGCAGTGGTTGACAGGAGCTTGATAACACTGAGACTTTAACCCCTGCTCCACCAGGAGGTCCTAATTCTCATAATTACGCTTCATTATTATGTTTTATTTCCTAACTTTTCATTTGGGCATTTCCAACATGCACGCAAAGCTGAGAAAATTGCACTATGAACCCCCAGTGCCATCAGTGGACTGCAAAAATCTATCCACATTTTGTCAAAGAATTTCATTTTGTTTTTACATAGCCTCCATGCCTTTAAGTTAGTTAATGCTATTTCAACTCTGACAAGATAATTTGTTGAGTTAGTAAAAAGTGTTGTGTTCCTAATGGATTTTTTTTTTTATACTTTCAGCACTCAGAGGACTTTATGCTTGGAAGGAGGGGAAAGAGATAAATGCTTCTAATGGCAGTGAGGACAGAAAGGAAAGAGAAGCAAGAGTTCACAGAAGAGGCGACACTGAGATCCCACTCTCTACAGAGGCTGGAGGCGGGGACTTCAGTGGGTCTCCTGGGTGCGCAGGAGTGCTGCTGTAAGAGACTGATCCTAGGACTAGAATCTTCCCCACGAACTGAAATGAAAGCTCCCCAGATCTCTAGAGGTAGCTCAGAGAAATTGAGTGATTTGCCAAGGTCAAAACTCAAATGAGTAACAGAACTGAGGCTCAAGCCCAAGTGTGTCAGACTCCAAAGCCAATGCTCCTAACTAGTCCACCACCCTTAGCATCGCTGATTACATGTTGTCCTGTCATATGCATTTCTGGAGTCAAAAACTGGGTAATGTCCACATTGAGAAATGTCACCGAGAAGTGTTAGTAGGAAAACAGATGGTCTTTTTTTTTTGTTTTTTTGTTTTAATTTATCCATGCATACAAGATCTGGGGTGCAGGCCAGAGGTGCGGGGGTGGGGGTGGGGGGGCAGGGTGAGAGAATTCACCGGAGAGAGAGTGGGGAGCAGAACAGGCAGATCCACTGAAATACACTGCTGAGGGGAGCAGCAGGCGAGACAGGAGAGGTCTGCTGCTCCATGTGGGAAGCTCCCTGGCCCGGGATCGAACTGGTGCTGCAGTGGCTGGTGATAGCTTCATAGTGCTAAGACTTAGCCCCTTGCGCCACCAGGGAGGCCCCTAAAGCAGGTGGTCTTATACAATTCAGTCACCTGCCCTAAAACCCTATTGGGTTAGCACTGATTCCACATTTTAGTCTATGACACAGGCTTGCTTCCTATGTGGCCAACTTTCACTCAATGAAGTTGAGTGATGAATCTTTGAAGGTATATTACTTACAAGCTTTTATTTTCCACCTCAGTAACCTCTGCCATCAATATTTACTATTAATCCATAAAACATACGTAATTGAACCTACGTAGGTGACCCTAAATTTGCAAATTCCTATCCTATCAACTGCAGAAGATTTATCCATCCTAGGAGTAATTCATTTTTTTTAATCACTGATTCTCTCGGGGGAATTTCAGAGCTGCTTTTCAGGGCCATTGCTTCTCAGATAACTGGCAAAAAAGCCTGAGCAGCCTTTGAAAGTGCTGGATGTTTGATAAATGTCTAGGACTTTCATTTAAAGTTAAGGACAGAAGGTGATCCTTCTTCAATGAATAATAATGGCAAAAAAGGAAAGAATGCCTTGATATACTTGGGATAAAAAGGGCACAGTGAGTGATTGACTTGATAACTTAGTGAACAAATTTCTTACCCACCTTCTCTGGCAACTGACAAGTATGGAAATAGTAGACAAACGTTTGTATGAATTCCATAAATTAAATGGATAATAATCATCTCAGATAAACAGTTATCATTCAGGGGGAAATGAGAAATTAAAGGTCAAAGAAATAATCTACTGTGTTTATTTTTATTGTTATTTTTTTTTACATTCTACTGTGTTTTAAAACGTTGTTTAAAACCACATTTAAATGTGGGTAGGGGGGCTGGGGCGAGAGAAGCATACTAAAAAACAAGCAAACCAACCAACCCAGGAATTCAGTGTGGCCAGTGGATTTAAAAAATAAGTTGGTATCAAAAACCCTGTATTAGGTAATCCTGTGGTTCAAGGACAACTGGAGACACAGGGAACTGACCTTGACCCAGCTTAGACCATAAACAGACACCTGAGCAAAATCAATGCTTATTGTTAATAGGCCACAGAAATTGTGTGTTTTGTCATTACATGTCAATAACTGACTGATAAAATTATTTTATTCATAAAGGACTTTTTTTTTAAATGCAAAGCTTCTATGAGCAAACATAGTGACCCATGAAGTGCTTTCAGTCAAAATCAAGCTACTGGAAACCTAAAATTCAGTCCGTTTCCTCACTAGAAGCATAAAACCCACAAACTGATACTGCAGTGGCTAGAGAGCCTGTTAGGAAGTGAAAACGAAAAACCAGAGTGACAAGGACTGCCATCACGTGGGGTGAGCATCACTTACTGGCACTATCTTTTGGTCAATGCCAGACCGAATGGTGATCCCTAAAGACTCGACTATCAAGCCTAGGTGTGTGGCAGGTTTGTATCATTACACTCTGACCTTTACACCATGACAAAATCACCTGAGGACACATTTCTCAGACTGGAGCGCCTACTTGAAGCATGCATGCCTGTGACATGCATGCTACGGTGTTGACTACTAAGGCCAAACATGGTCTAGGTCAAGGGCTCTAGAGCAAATAGTGTTGTCCTAGGTAACAATGCATTGACTCCACACACAATAAATAAATCCCTGAGGTCGTGGGAGATCCCCCACAAGTTTGTTGTCACACAACAATGAAGGCATGTGTAGCAGGGGGTTTCAGTAACTCCCTCATTTGTTCATTGCTCCCCATATCCAGGCCCCGGAATGGTCCTCTTGTATGATGACTCTAGGGCTTGAAGATGTGGCTTGTTTTGTCTGAAGCGACAATAGCAAATGAGATGTAAGCAAAAGCTTTAAAAGTGACAGCAGTTTTCCTCTCAGCACTGCCCAGAGAGGGGTCTTGGTGGCATGTTCTGGGTCCCAGTTGTAACTCAAAGGAAAATTTTCACAACGTCTGGAGACCTTGATTTCCTGCAAATGAAGGAGGAGGGTGTCCTCGAATTCTTTGCAGAAGGAACCCACTTAGGTGCCACCAACTTTGACTTCCAAATGGACAGTACATCTACAAAAGGAAAAGTGATGGCATCTATATCATAAATTTGAAGAGAACCTGGGAGAAGCTTCTAGTGGCAGCTTGAGCCATTGTTGCCATCGAAAATCTGCTGATGTCAGTGTCCTATCAGCCAGGAACGCTGGCCAGCGGGCTGTGCTGAAGTTTGCTGCCACCACCGGAGCTACTCCTGTCGCTGGCCGCTTCACTCCCAGAATCTTCACTGACCAGGTCCAGGCAGCTTTGCAGGAACCAAGACTTGTGGTCTTTGCTGATCCCAGGGCTGACCTCCAGCCTCTCACAGAGGCATCTTCTGTTAAGTGCCAGCCATTGCTCTATGTACAGACTCTATTCTGCGCTGTGGAGACATCGCCATTCCCTGCAACAATCAGGGAGCTCACTCAGTGGGTCTCACCGGGTGGATGCTGGCCTGGAAAATTCTGAGCATGCGTGGCACCCTCTCCCGTGAACAATCATGGGGGGTCAGGCCTGATCTCCACTTCCACAGCGTTGCAGAAGTTGGCACGGGAAACACCAAGTGGCACTCAGGAAGGCGGTGAGCACAGGAAGTTTATTACGCCGGTGGGTCCAGGAGAGGTTCACCTCTAAAGACCTGGGCCCCGAAAAAAGGCAGCAGGGGGTTTTTATACAGAGTAGCTTCGGCATATCTCTCGGTGGGTTTCAGGGAAGGATGACCTCAGTGGGGGGGAGGTCACTTACAGGCAGGGGTCTTATCAGTAGGTGTTCATGCTCCTTGCTATTCATTAGTAAGGGTCATGCTCATTCTTGCCGTGCGGCCTGTGTTGATCCTGTTTTCCGAGTTCAACAGCATCTCGAAGACTTTGGAAAGGGAGAGCAGGCTGCTGCTGAAAGGCTGTAACCAAGGAGGGACTTGAGGGTGAACCGGCGGCTCCCACTCCTGAGTTTATTGCTACTCAGCCTAAGGGGGCAGACTGGTGTGAAGGCCTGCAGGTGCCCCCTGTGCCTGCCCCGCGGTTCCCTACCGAAGATGAAGGGCCCAGCCTGGCACTGAAGACTAGTCTGCGGCCAGCACTGCTCAGGCCACTGAGTGTGTAGGAACAACCACGGAGTCGTCTTAAGCTGTTCTTCCAGAGACTGGAACACAAAATGGAAGTGAGGTTAACTGAAAATAAAGTTTTTAAAAGTTGAAAACAAAATAAAAAAAAGTGATAGCATTTGGGGGCTAGTTTGTTATTCTTTGGAACCCCGAGACCAGCTGAAAGAAGCCAGGTAGCCTAGTGGATCACACAGCCAACGAGGTTTCTCAGCTGGTGGGGGGCAGGGGGGCAGGGGGGCAGGGGGGCTGCCTTCCCAAACGCGAGCGCCCCCGCCCCCAGGATGGCGCAGAAGCAGCAGCGTCTGCCGCAGCCCACAGGGCCAGGCCTCAGCCTGGTGAGTGGAGGATGGCGGTGGCTGTAAGCCTTTGCATTTGGGGCGGGGGTTTTGACCCTGTAACCACACTGCCAGGATGACCTCCTGGATCGCCACTGCAGTTACCTTAAAGAAAATGTTTCCATCAATGACAATTTGGTAGTCTGCTATTGTAATTTCTTGTAGAATAAGAAATTGTATTTCGTTTTTCTCCCATTTCCGGCACAGGGCTCCTAAAACCCTTCCAGTTCCCGGTGAGGCGAGAAGAAAGGTGTTTTGTTATGTTAATGAGGCGACTTGGAAAATACCTAACGGGGGAGGGAGGTGGCTGCCAGAGGGGCCAAAAGAGCGTGTGCGGGCTGGCAGGCTGGTCCCCCCACCCGCGGGCAGCACAGGAGCTGGAGATTGAGTTCAATCACCGGTGACTAATGGCTCAATCGGACTCGCCTGTGCACTGAGGCCTCCATAAGAGCCGAGGGGTCGGGGCCGCAGCTTCCGGTTTGGAGAACGCCGGAGCTCGGGGAGGAAGGCGCGCGCCGAGACGCGGGCCACGCGGCGCCCTCCCGCCCTTGGCCCTGCGCGACTCTTCGCCCGGCCTTGCTGAGTTTGGCCCACCGTGCGCCGCTGATCAGGTGAGTGAGTGCTCGCCAGTGCCGTGAGCCGCTCAAGCGATTCTGAACCCGAGGAGGGGCGCTGGGAAGCTCTGCGGTGAGCCGGTCGGTCAGCGGCACGAGCGACCCCGGGACTTGCTGTCGGCGTCTCGGGTAGGGGGGCGGCTTGGTTGAACCGAGTCCCTAAACCGTGGGGTCAAGCTGTCGCCAGGTGTCAGAGCGGAGCTGGTTTGCAGGAGCCAAGCCAGGGTTGGGGCATTGCATGGCTGGTGAGCGACCACTTGTTGGAATTGGGTGCAGACTCCTAGGTGCAAACCTTAGTAAGCGTACTGTTGAACCACTTGGGGGACCCAGGAGTCAACTTCAAGGCTTACCTCTCCCTCGGCCTGCTTCTCCCCACAGCAAAGTGGTGTTTGTGCCGCCATCTTTTCTCCATTGCTCCCTACTTCCACGCTCGTCTCCCCTCAGGCTTCATTCCTCTTGCCCCCCACCAAGTTATATTTTCCTTTAGTGCTGTCTCTCATTTTGTGATTGACTATGCTCAGTCTCATGTGATTTTAAGATTAATGTCTAGTCCTGAGTCTTGTGGGGGAGAATCCAAGTGTAGGCCCAAGGCGCGGGGACTGAGATAATTGACCAGATAGAGTGGAGAATAGGAAGGAGGGTTTGTTGAAATGCACTGCTAGGAGAAGCAGCTGGCAAGAAAGGAGAGGTCTGCTCTGGAAGATGTGTTTGGGGCTCCTTTTATTACCTGTTTTCGTGCCCTTTTCATCACTGGCAAATGGATTTGGGCCTGTTAGTGCTGGGATGTGCGGTCTTGGACATTGACCTTTGACACAGATTGTGTCCTGCCCCTGCTCCCTCATTGGTGGTCAAAGGGTTGGTCTTAGGGCCTCCCCGGTGGCGCAGCGGTTGAGCGCTGCGCTGTGGAGCTGTTGGCAGCGCTAGCAATGCGAGTTCGACGCCCGGCCGGGGAGAATCCCACATGGTGCGGCAGACCTCTCCTGCCTCGCCCGCTGCTCCCCTCAGCAGTGTATTTCTGATCTGTCTGTTCTGCTCCCCGCTCTGGCTCTGGTGAACCCTCTCGCCGCCCCACGCCTCTGGCCTGTACCCCAGCTTGTATGTATAAATAAATAAATCTTTAAAAAAAATTCTTAAAAAAAAAAAAGGGTTGGTCTTAGGGCCTGATTCACATAGCAACCTTATCAATTCTTTTGTCTTTTCAAGCCTTCCAAACCTTCCTGCTGGGCAGTGGGTGGGGGCTTAGATTTTAACCTGAATAAATGACACCCCCAAAACCAACTACACTCTAAATTCTAGAAAGCCAGGAATGCCAAGCTCTGTTCACGCTAGAGCCCTAGGGTCTAGCATAGTGGCTGACCCGTCTTGACAGTAGGTATTTGTTGATTGAATGAGTTTGATATGCAGAGTTCCAACTGTACTTGACGTAAAATATGTGAAAGAGATAATTGCTGAATGAATAAGGAATAAATGAGTAAGCCTGGTATAGGGAGGGGATAACAAATGGGAAATCTATCTTATATGGCATTGCCTTCTTGCACATGATAAACTATTTTGGGAATGAATGAGTAATCTAATTAAAGGTTCTTAAAGGGATTAAAAGGATTAAGAGTTTGTTAATTTGAAATAGTTGAGGGGTCACCTTTATGTAGCTATGGAACTATCTTATAAAAAAAATTACCTGGAAATAGGTAGTTCTCTCAAGGTGATTGTGTGAACAGGGATGAGGTTCTATGAGATAACACCTTGTGATCACAATTACCTAACATTTCTATCAAATCTTTGGGGTGAATTCCCTTGGTTTATATAACACTATATTCTTCCCAGTAGAGAAATAATCAAAAATTGAAGTCAACCTAAACAAGTCAAAATCAGAAATTACATAATAGCCCGTTCCCTGATCATTCTCCTTATTAACCTCGTTTAAACGTTGTACATTTGAGAGACTTAAAAAAAAAAAGGCCACTGGGGCCATAGAAATTACACCCCCAGCTTCTGAGGACAGACAGGGAGACCATGAAGTCCTCTGCAATAAACCTCCCTCATTTGTCCACACCTTCCTGTATCCACCCCTTTGCTCCCCAAGTGTATGCCTCAGTGCTTATTTGGGGTTCATTTTTTTAGACAACCAGAACAGACCCACTCTGGCCCCTCTACCAGTTTTGTAAACTTGAACCTGATGTGCAATTCCGCTATTTAAGTATCTTCTGGATTCAGTAGTGGCCCTAAGGCGGGAACTGTGAACTCCAGTGGAGTCAGGGCTGAATAAGGCCTCTCAGAAGCGGTCAAAATTCATTCAGGAGTTTGGTCTGATTTGTGTGTTGAAGTATATCAAAGAAAGTCCCAGTGTTATAGGGCAGCCCCGATATAAAATGGGGTGCCTGACTGTGGGTCCTTACTCGTGCGCTTAAAGGGACTTATAATAAGACTCAATTGCAGGCGCACACACAATAAGATTAATAAAGGGTTTATTTACAGAAGGAGGGGAAAAAAAGACAGCTCAAGAGAAAAAAAAGAATAAATTGGTGAACGCGTCCTACCAGTTCTGCTGAGCTAGAATCCCAATGGCGTACCGAAAACTCTGCGAACCGCCAAGAGCAGGAAAGCCCGAACCCCACATGTCTGGTTAAAATACCAAAACACCGTAGCTTAACTCCACCCTCAGTCCTCAGCATCCTTCCTTCGGTGATGATGGCGTTATGGGATTTATAGTCCCAGGTGTCTTGGATCTCTCCGGCTTGAGGTGGGAGTGGGGTCCTGAGACACTCCCCTTTTCTGAGGACCCCCCTCTTACACCAGTGTCCATGAAATTCTGTGTGGCTGCAGAAAGTAATCTAGGGGTCGCTTCTCAGCATAATTCCAAAAACTTTAAAGTATGGAAGCAGAGATTGAGGACTGCTACGCGTGACTGTGACTGAGAGTTGGAAGTGTTAGGGAAGGAAATGTCACCAGGCATTTCTCCTTGTCGAATTTCTTTTCAGTGCATATTCGGCATCTCAGTGCAATACTCTGTTAGGATGCAACCCCCTTCACATTGTTAAACAGTGATAAATAGGCCCAGATGCTCTACTTTAAAAGGACATTTTAGTTAATGTTCCTTGAGGAGAAGCAATAGTAACCAGTGTTGCCCATTTGTCTGGTCATTCTGGGCTCCAGATGGCCTCATGCTTGAGGAAATAGGAATGTTTTATTGAGCTGGAGGATTAAATAATAAGTGCTGAGCCACTTGTACCACTTTGGGAGGAGTTTTAAGTTTCAGCATCTGGCATTTCTGGTAAAACTCACACCAAGTGTGACAAAGTAATCAAAACTGCTGTGTTGCGAAAGGATGAGTGAGCTGTTACTGTCTTGCCCACAATTTATAGAACTGTAGCTCTTTGCCTACACAGAAAAGCCTTTCCCAGTATTACCAATTAAATGTACAAAGGGAGTCGTTTAAGGACAAAGGAAAAAATAGTGTATACAATGCGTGTCCGAGGTCATTAATTCAATGCCTTATCCAAAGTCCTTGAAAATGGGATTATCCTGTTAAAATGCCAGTAAGGATATGGCTTTGAAGTTGCTGTTGATTTATAAACTTCAAATGTATTTCCTGTAAGATTTGCCCGATGAATGAGGTAGTGTTGGTGGTGCCAGTGAGATAGGATTATAACCATCATTCCACGTGAACCCTTTTCAAAAATTAAATCCTCCCTCAGTAGTTGAGCAGAAGTGATGGGACCTCAATTTGAATGCTGTAAACCCAATATGAACTGCCTGTGGGAGAAGGCACACCGCCACGTTCTCTTCCTCCCTTCGCAGGTGAGCTGGGTTGACCATCGGGCTTGTTTTGGTCAAGGAGACACTAAAGAAGGTGGAACAATCAGGTTTGAAAAGGGCTTGCATTTGGGGGCTCGCCCTAGTTTGGCTTATGGAACCCTGTGGTTGCCACATGGAGAAACATGAACCAGCCTGCTGAGGCCAAGAAAGTAGGTGCCCTGGTCACTTAGCATGCCAGTGACAACCATCATCTGGCAGGTATGTGAAGTCATCTTCTAGGTCAGCTGCCACGAGCAGCAGGGATGAATTTAGGTGAAATCAGTTAAGGCAGCCTGGTCTCGGGAATCATCTAGCTGACCCACAGTACCTTGGCTTAAATAAAGACTGGCTTTTAGCCTCTGGGTTTTGTTAGTTTGTTATGCGGTAAAAGTTAGCAGCTATACAGCTTTGCCCAAAGAGACCCTTCTATATTGTGAGGTTGAACGAGGTGGTGGAAAAGGGATACATTTGGGCCTCAGAAACATCCCGTACCAAGAACTTGAACACCAGCTCAAAATAACACTCATCCTGGAAGATATTTTTAAAGGCTCCTATAGCTGGTAAGCAATTAAAAAAGCAAATGTTGACCCAAGGAGAACTCCAAATCCACCTCTTCAAAAATATTGCCTCCCTGAGTAGAGCAAAAGGAATAATAATGGTGAGCCCTCACATGGCCCCCGCCCACATTCGCAAGTGAGGGTACTGCCGAGGATGCCAAGTAAGCAACTCCAGCCTGCGCCAGGGGTCATAATTCTGGTTTGGTTTTTCATGAAAAGCAAATGCGTATTAACCGCCAAATCCAATCAGAATGTTTCCTTTGGATCTCCTCCTAGGCATGTATTTTAAATGAATTATGTTTTCCAGGGTTGCTTGAGAATGCCAAAAAATATAACTACATTAATAATGCACAGTAATGAAATGACTTAATGCAATGAGTGTTAACGTTTATGATTTATCACTTTATAATTTCATTTCTGTTGATATAATTATCATACGTTTAAGGTGTACAACTTGCTGATTTATTCATTTGTATATTGCAATGTGGTTACCATTATAGTATGTGCTAATACCTCTATCATGTCACAAATTTCTTTTTCTTAGTGGGAACAATTAAGACCAAGCCTTTGAGAAATGCTGAATTTATAAGCTTATAATACAGTCTTGTTGTATCTGTGTATTTTGGAGGGTTTAATTCTGGGCTCTATTCTGTTACATTAGTCTATATGTCTATTTTTGTCATCATTATGTTTTGATTAGTTTTGTCTTTTATTTTGAAATCAGAAAATGTACTTCTGGATATCTCAGAATTGCTTTCTCAGGATTGCTTTGGCTATTTGAGTTGAGTTGGGTGGTTTTTTTTGTTTTTTGGTTTTTTTTTTGTTTTGTTTATTTTTGTGGTGCCATACAGATTCTAGGATTCTGCTTCTGAGAAAAATGCCATTGGAATTTTAATAGGGATTGTGTTGGGAGGGAGGGAGAGGGAGAGGGAGGGGGAGAGGGGAGGGGGGAGA
>PVIJ01004735.1:0-113219 GCA_004024925.1 Scalopus aquaticus | reverse complement strand
AATGTAATACCACGCAACAGTTGAAACGAATAAACAGACCTCCATGTATTGACACACACAAAAACATCCATAAGATGTGGGAGGAAACAGGCAAGTTAGAACAAATGTGCAGCACAGCGTAGTTTGTATTTGGGGGCGGGGGGAACTTGGTGAAATACAACATATTTCCCCACACGGGCTCCTGCATGGTGACTTACCCAGGAGACATGGTCCTGGAAAATGTCACTGGAAGAGGGTTTCACCTTCTCCTATGGGTGAAGCATTTCATGACAGTTGAATATGTCTGTCGCCTTCTGGAAGGTTCTGGCCAAGAGTCAGATGTCTTGAGAGAAATGCTGAGATGAAAGCTGGGGAGGAGATTTCTGAGGAGACGAGACCAGGACCCCAGGGGCCTAAAGTTGGGCCTGCAGTTGTGTCTGTTCCTTGACACTGGGCTTCCAGCAGCAGTGATTCCCTCGAGTGGAGTCAGTTTGAGTCCCATCTGTGTTTTCCCCTTGCAAATGAAACACAAACTCCCGGCTCACTTCTCCTTCCACTACACCAATGCTATTTAAATATTTTTAGCCCGACATTCAAATAGAATTTTACATAAATGTCCAATATGTGAATCTAGCTACACAGTGAAGACTGAGGTGGGATGAGATCACAGACTCAGAACCCTTCGCCAGCTGGGC
Source organism: Scalopus aquaticus (assembly GCA_004024925.1). NCBI lineage: Eukaryota > Metazoa > Chordata > Mammalia > Eulipotyphla > Talpidae > Scalopus > Scalopus aquaticus. The sequence goes on along the minus strand of PVIJ01004735.1, from coordinate 112,545 downwards.
TGGGACACAGCCTTTCAAACACGGCTTTCAGCATATCTGTCTGTGCTTCCCTACACAAGCCAATTAACCTTTCTGTGCCTCGATTTCTTTTTTCTTTTTTTTTTTTTAAAGATTTATTTTTTTATTTATACATACAAGCTGGGGTACAGGCCAGAGGCGTGGGGCGGCGAGAGGGTTCACCAGAGACGGAGTGGGTAGCAGAACAGGCAGATCAGAAATACACTGCTGAGAGGAGCAGCGGGCAAGGCAGGAGAGGTCTGCCACGCCATGTGGGATTCTCCCCAGCCGGGCGTCGAATTCGCATCACCGCTGCCGACAGCTCCACAGCGCAGCGCCTAACCGCTGCGCCACCGGGGAGGCCCTGTGCCTCGATTTCTTTATCACACCTGGGAATAATATTATTTCCCTACGTACCTTTCACAAAAGTTCTTATGGCATTTTTGGGAAAATGCAAAGCTTTTAAAATTAAAATCCTTGTTCCAGTTTCAAATTTTGAGTTCATAATAAATATTCATTAACCTTAAAATGCACCATCTCAAGCAAGAAGAGGATAGTCTTCAAAACTTCACCAGGCTATCAACCCTAAAGTATAGAAAACTCAAGCATATTCCCTGTAATTATTTGGAAAAAAATACACTCAATACAAGGTGCTGACAAACCAGTCAGCCACAGATCTCCTGTTGTGGTTTTGAACTTGTACCTACAGACTTCACTCTGTCTCTGAGGCTGTTGTAACCATTTCTAGCACTGTCTGGGGAAAAATTATACAGTAACTCAACAAAAACAAACAAGAAGAGGCAGGGGAAAAAAAAAAAAACAAGAAGAATAACAATAAATAGCTCTAACAGGGCAGGCAGGGGCCTCAAATTTACCAAATTCTAAAACAAAGGTCTCAGGGAGGCTTACATAATCTAGATTTACAAAGAACCTTGGAGATCATCTAGAACCAGGTGGGCACATAAGTTTTCTCTCTTAGTATAACTCAAAAGTGTTGGTAATGAATATTTTTTGAGGCCAGGCAAGGACAGTGTGCTTGTGTTATGAAAGATCAGCAATATTTGCTTGGGCATGAGAAGGTAGAATTACAGTTTTTGAGCTGCATATAGGAAAACCCTGATTTAGCTCAGACTTCCATTTTACCAGTGTAGAAGTGATGACTGACTGCTAAACACTGACACAGCTGTGGTGGGCAAGAACTCCATGTTGGAGATTCTGCAACTGTCCCAAAATAAAATTTATTGGTTAAAATATTTGAACTACATTTCCCAACTTATATTACCCCAAAGATCCTAGATTTCTAATTCATTGCTCTTCATCCCCTTTCTAATGTAGAATTAAATTAATCAAAGAAATCTTTGTCAGGAGAAATAAAAATGATCCCTAAAACACAAGCCAGTATGATCGCAGGAAGATAGTTCCAGGGAATTTTTTAAGTGTGTGTGTGTGTGTGTGTGTGTGTGTGTGTGTGTGTATTATATTTATATTATATATATATATATATATATATATATATATATATATATATATATTTCAAAACAAATCAAAACACACCTGCCAGATACCCATCACCCTGGCCCCCAAAGCCCCACCGTGTTCCCCTCTGCAAACACAATGCTGTTGTCAATGTCCACAGGCATATTTTTATCTTCTGTTGTCTGTTCATCTGCTTTGTTTCCTTATATTCAACATACAGGTAAAATCATCCACCTGATTTATTTCACTTCATAGAATCCCCTAAAATTCCTTTCATTTTGCTACAAGTGGCAAAACTTCATCTTTTGAATAGCTGAACAATATTCCCTTGTATATACAGAGCACATCTTCTTTCTCCAATCACCTGTTAATGAACACTTAGGTGGTTACCACATCTTAACTACGGTGAGTAATGCTATAATAAACGTTGGGATTGGGGTACATATCACTCTTCAAGTTCATTATTTCAGAGTCTTATAATAGATACCCAGAAGTGGGATTGCTGGGTCAAACAGCAATTTGATTTTTGTCTTTGTTTTTGAAGAAGAAGAAGATCCATACTGTTTTCCAAAATACAAAAATTTATATTCCACCAACAGTATGTGAGGACTCCTTACTAGTCTTTCTGATGTGAGTCACTGTCACGGGGTGAGATGATGCCTCATTGTGGTGTTGATTTGCATTTCCCTAATAAGTGGTGTTTCCCTATGTCTTTTGGGAAAGAGCATCATTTCATCTGTGAGGGAGAACATGAGCCCCTCAAATGGCAAACTCAACATGACATGACTTATTTCCCAACATGTCTGTTGTGTCTGTTGTGTCTGTGTCATCTATGTGTCTTCTTGGGGGACATGTCTATTCGGATTTTTTAAGTTGGATTGCTTGTGCTTTTGTTCTGTTTTTTAAACTTGTAGTTCAATAGGTCATTTCTGTCACTGGTTTTTATTCAACCTTCGGGTTTAGTGTTGGAAAATAAGTCATGTCACGTTGAGTTTGCCATTTGAGTGGCTCATATTCTCCCTCACAGATGAAATGATGCTCTTTCCCAAAAGACATAGGGAAACAGGAAATAGCTGCATGGGATTCAGTGGAAGAATGGTTCTCTAGACCCAGAAAACAATAGTCTTTCTGATTTCCTTAAAAATTATTAACAAGTTAACAAGCCTTTCTTAGTGCTCGTTTTAAAGGGCTTCTTCCCTACCTTCTGTGGCCCAAAATCTTGCTGAGTGTCAGTTTTCTTTCCTGCACTAACATGTTCTAAGTTACCATAGCCTTTAAGTCATACTTCTCACTGCCAAAGTCTGGCCTATCTTGGCCCTTTGGCCTCATATGTTATCATTGTCTCCCTCTGGCCCAACCCTTTCACATGAAACTGCCTATAATGCTTACCAGAGTTTTCATTTCTGTTTTTAATGGTAAGAGTTGCTGTTGAATGTCTGTTGACCTATAGGAGTAAAAAGCTTCATGAAGGAAGACCTGTGTCTTTGCTTGATTCAATAGATGTTCAGTGAATTGAACTAAAATCATGTCTCCAAAAGCCCTCCTCATCCCTGTCTCTGGTCTTTGGTAACGCTGTCTGAATTATCCCATGAGTCCCATAAAAGGAGGAGCTATACAGCTTAACCATTTTTTTTATTCTCCCAATGAAGTGTGCGCACCTTTCCCATATCAGCTTCCCTTACTTGTACCAACATCAGGTCATCTGCACTACTCAATGTAGGTTCCTTTGTAAATTTTCTCTTCTACCTCTTACTGACAATAAAAACAAAAGTGTGGTGGAGAACTATTTATGAAAGCTGGGGATCTTTACGATTCTTTGTTTTCAATATTTTTTGGTGATTTTCACTTTCATCTGAATTGCAGTCTTATTTATCCTACTATCTGCATGGCTATTTCCAAGAGCGAAAGAAAGAGCGGGACTGAAAGGGAGGGGGGGGAGCAAGGGGAGGGGAGAGAGAAAGATCAAGACAGACTATCCTCATACTCAACATTAGCTATATTCTGTGTTTAACTATAAGAATCAAAAATACAAATAAGCCCCCACACACACATAGAGCAAACATAAATAAGAAATGTACTGCCCTTTTAGGAAACAAGTATTCCAATTATAAAATAAACAAATAAATAATAAATAGGCCCTGCTCTAAAGAAATGAACATTCTCATTTGTAAGTTAGAAGAATGTCCAACTAAAAAATATACAATAATGTATCATAGGTGCCACATCAAATATGTGTGCAAGGTACAAAAAAGAGAAGGGGTTCACTTCTTGCTTCATACCAAAGAATCAGTAAAACTGGTTTGGTATGACTCTTTAGGAATGCTTATGAAACTGACAGGCCTGTGAAAGTAGGGAATTTTAGAACCAAACTGAAGAAAGATCATTTCAATAATTTCAGATACATCAGCATGGCCAGAGAACAAGATCTGGTCCGACCATGACTTTGAGAGGTGCTAGACCACAATATAAAGGACATTTAATCCCAGAATGAAGAACTAGGCTTTGCCTGACATTGGAGAAGTACTAAAGGGAAATAAGCCACTTAGGTTAGAACAGTGGCTATAAGCTGAAATGTGTATGAGATGCCTGTGTCTCAAACACTGAAGGTCTGATTCAAAATACTTAATTCCATTCAATGAGGCCTAGTAAACTGAACTTCCATTCAAAGGGTCTTAGTTAACTGACCTAGTTATGTAAGTTCTCTAAGGCCCACATTTCTGCTAATTTTGCTGCAAATGGGAGATTGCAGCTGCCACTACTGACCAGAATAAAAAGGTCAATAAAATGAATTTGACCTTTCCCCATGTTCCTACATATTACTGGGAGGAATTTTCAAGCTATGCAATATCTGACTCGAAGTCCACATTTGTAGAGTCTTATGGGGCATGAACAGCTTTGGCCTATATCATACATACTGGCTTTCAACTCAGCTTCGCATCAATGCTCCACAGAAAGGAAGAAAAAAGGACCAAGTTACATTGTAGGCACAGTACACATGCAGAGTTCCTAAAGCTCACATTAGTTTTAGGGAACCAGGACACTGGTTGACTTTATTTTAAATTCAGAAGAAAAAACTAAATTTTAGGTTGAAGAAAATGTTTAATAAAATAACATTTACTACTTGTATGGATACCAATGTAGTCATAAAATGTAATTTTAATAGTTTTATAGAGAAAAGGGCGCCAAAGGCAAAGTGACTAGGATCCACAAAAGTCAACATTCAGCCCACTACATTTTTAATGTAAAAATTATTAAAGATCCTTTACATTGGACAGAGACGTGTGTTGTGCCTATCAGTGTGTGTGAAAGGAGGCGTTAATTATTCCCCAACAGGAAGCAAAGAATCTGAAAAGAGGAAGGCTTTGATTTCAAAGAAGAGATAATGTGACTTTCTAACTCTTGTATGAATTTATAGATTTTATAGACCTTCCAGAAAACACTGTCTTTAATTAGGATCACTCACTGCTGAGGATCTACAACACTCCAAGACCATTTTAAAAAGAAGATGCAAGAAAGAACATAAAGCAAAGAAGGCTTGGTATCTCTCAAATAGCCCCTAACCATGACAGGGGTTACATATTTAAATTTCATAAGGTTTTGGAAAAGAACCATCTGGCATTTAATTTTATTTTAGATACAACACAGATGTCAGCAAAACAAGTAATTAAAAACATAAGAAAACTACTATAGGTGATGTCAATAAACTTACATGATATTTTGCACTCTTTTCCATTCTCAGATTGTCTATACACCACTGATAGGTTATTATTTTGTTTCTATTGCACTGATTAACTCATCTTCTTGCCTGAAACTTTATTATTACAAACTGTGTTTTACATAATGAAATGTATTTTCTGATATTCAGGAAAATGTTTTAAACATATCTTTTAAAGTCATTCTTATATTCAAATTTATCACTTTGGCATTCAAAGCCCTTAAAACTTGGCTACAAGGGAATTTTACACTGTTTGCTGAATGAAATCAGATTCTTTCATGGCACTCTAGCCAAAATGGACCGTTTGTTACTGCAGTGGATTGCCAATATTTCCCCAGCATCATGCCCTTGCTTGGGCTGTTCCCTATGAATGGAACCCCACCCTCAAATGGGCCCGCCTCCCACAGCCCTTTTTTGGACATCCTTTATGGTCCTGCTGCTCAGATGGGCCCTTTCTCTTTCTCAAAGCTCTTTGAGTCTGTTCTGTACCTTTCTTATTGACTCAATATTTTCAACCCGATGCTTTAGCTACTATTATGCACTCCCTACCTCCAACATTGGATTGAAAGTGCATCACAGGCATGGACTTTTAGCACACAGCACTGCATGGAACTGGTGCCAAGAATTTCTTAGTAGTAACACAGATAATATTATCACGTCACTATCTTTCCAGTTGCTCTGCCTAACTTTTCTTCATAGCATCTAATACCTTTTGAAATAGTGTATCCTACATATATTTGTTAGTTTGCTTTCCATTAGGGTGTAAGCTGCCTGAAAGCAGGAGCCCATCCTTTTTTTCACTGCTGTATCTTCAATTCCTGGGATGTGATATCTGCAAAGTAAATACTTTGGAATAAGCTTATAATTTATAGGTACTTATAAATAAATATTTTACAGCATATGTGAAGATGAAAAATGTCTCATGACATACAAAATTAAGTTATCTCCTCGATGAAAGTTTACTTAAGTAAAACTTTTCACATATCTTCAGATTGTGAGAGAATTTTCTGAATGGGGTAGAAAGAGATTAGGTCTAGTAGAAAAGCCATGAAACAGCTACAACTAACTAAGAGAGCCATGGACATGTTATGAAGATGAAACAATGTCCTTCTTAGGAGGATGTATTTTGACAAAATCTCACACATTAAAAAATATTTAGTGGAAATAACAAGGACTTTGTGCTTAAATATCTATGTTAAGGTCTCTAAAAAGGGAAGAAAAAGCAATACAAACCCTAAACAGATATTTCATTTAACCCTTAGAAGAGGACACACTTTAAGAATTTTAGAAGTCCGGAATATGAAGCCCGTGGGTCAAAGGATCCACATTCATATAGACAAAAACAGAGGAGACTAATAGCTACAGTAACTTTTAGCCTTTGATAAGAGGATGCTGATAACTTGGGAACCTAGAAGGCCACTACCAAAGGATCTAGGACCTAGGACCCAGCAAAGGGAGTCCCCACTCATGGACTGGATAAATAACTACAGAGTATCTACTGGTATCAGGGATTCTGTTGGGTGCTGGGTTATGAAAGAGATTTAACAGGAAAGTTCACACAGATCCTACAATCCAAACTCTCAAGCACCTCTCCTTTCCTTGAGTCCTTATTGACTTGTAACCAAGCGACACCATGACGTGGAAGGTATGAGACAAAGACACTGAAAGCAAAGGCATTGAAGGAGGGTGGCTGAAAGGCAAAAGGGGAAAGTTGAACTGCTAGTTGAGCCCCAAACTAGAGTCATTTAAGAAGACACTGTTTATTTCACTTCTGGCTGTGGACCTGTGGAGAATATGTGCTAACACTTACTGATTTTTACATTTCTACTAACAGGAAATGCCATCTTCGACAACATCAGAAAACTTTTCCATTTGTTTTTCACTAAGCATTGAAGTTTTATCTTTAATGTATTATTCAGGTTGGGGCAATGATTAATTAATCAGAATCCTTTTGTACTAGGAGAATAGAACTAGGCTCTTGGCTAAATAACACCAGATGCTCCAAGTTAGATTCTGTCAAGAGGATGACAGAGTCAAACATTATTGTTAATTATGCAGTAAAAGTTACAAGAGTATAGAAATGAATTGAGATTTTTAGGGGAAAAAATTTCCAGTAGTTTTGGCACATACATGATGCTGCTAAAATTCCAGCTCTGGTTAATGTCTTGTGTAAAGAGAGAAAATCAGTACACAAATGGAATATGCCTTAGAATCTTGGCTCCCAGCCCACGCAATAAGGGATATTAGTATATAAAATTGTGTTTGCTGTCTCCTAAGTCCACATGCATATCCCAAGATTCCCAAAGAATCTGACCCACAAACACATGGTACTGTGGGTAGAGGTCTAATCAACCAGAAATCTTAACTTAAAAAAAAAAAAAAAAAAAAACCTTGCCCAAGGAAGCAAGCAATTGAGCCAAAACAAATATATCTGCTGGTTAATCTGTCTGAATCCTGATACTAGATTTGGCTCCAAACACAATGCTTATGTCTAAGGGTCAGATATTTTCTTTTATTCTGCAAAATTCTATGCAAGGTTGACAGTCTTTCACAGAAAATGGTCACTTTTAAACATTTGAAAGAGAAATTCAGATGTGAAATACAAACCAATCAAGTAAAAAACAAGAGTCTAGGCTTCAACCATAAGGAAAATTCCTTTTCCACAATCAGAAGAGTGTGAAACCTGTGAGGAAAAATATGTAAGGCACAGCTTACTGATTTTGAAGGATGTATTTTGATTATAGAACAATTCAATAGAAACCTCAGTGATAAAAAAAAAAAATGCCTGTCCATTTAGGCTTTATTTCTGGAAACTTCTAATCCTGCTGAATGGAAGTAGGTACATGCTTTTAGTGGAAACTCTCCTCAAAACTGAAGTCTAGACAGAATTTAATATGCCAAGAGTTCATCTTGTCAGCAATTGAACCAAAGTTCTAGTGCTTATCCAAGAAATTGATCAACGGAGAGCTCATCCATTCTTACAAAACAGAGGAAATATGATGATTTTCCCTTTAGTACCAAAAGCATCACCCAGCACTATTTAAGGACTAGATAATGTAAAAGGTTTTGCAAACTAGAGAGCAAAAACATTCTATTGTGGTAAAGAAGAGAAGGGTGAATTTTTCCATTATCAATCATCATCCTTCCCTCTGCGTTTTTACTGTTAACTTCAATCAGTCACACTTGAGTAAGGATTCACACATCCTTTCAGGCTTTCATTCATTAAATCATTTAATATATACTAGGTGACAGGTTATACATGTAATAAATGTCCTTCATCCATCCCATACCCCCTCCCTTCTTTCTTCCTATCTCCATCCCTGCCACAAAAAAAACCACTAAGCACCTATTATGGATCAGAAAAAGCTTCAGGTGTTAGGCATAGAGCAGTGAAAAAAAGTCAAGGGCACTATTCTCAAGGAACTTGTAGTTTAATCACTGCCAGCACATAAGTGAACAGAAATAATGATCATAATATTTTTCCACAACATAGATATGTTGTAGAGATAACAGAACAGTATGGTGATAGAGCACGCCTGAAGCTAGGGTAATGCTTCCTACCTCCTCGAGCAGGTGATACTTTATAGCCATGAAAATATCTGGGAGATGACAGCGGTAATAGCAATTGCCCAGGGCCTCTTCTGAGAGCCATTTTGGCTTGTTGGAGGTATAGAAAGGTCAGACTGTGGCAAGGGTGCTAAAGAATTTTATCAGAAGCTCATAATATGATGGGGAGGTCATTAATGTGTCATCAGCACCACCAATTGCATGAGGAAGCTATGGTCACTTTCCCCAGGAAAGAACCACGATGCTCACAGACACACATCAAGTATTTGGTATATAATCTCAGGGGTTCATGGATCCCTTGAAACCATCTATATATTTACTAAAGACTCATGGACACTTGATAGAGTAGAAAGATTTCTAATGTTATGACAATACTCTTAAAACCTGATTTAACCAATTTGTATTGAATTGTATGACTGCACCAAGCATTTTGAGATACCTTACTAATTTACTATTTATGAAATAGAACCGAGAATTCCAGAGTTGCTCAAAACATGCTAATCCACAAAAGGACTGGAATTTGCACCCAGCTCTTTCTGCATCCATCTTTTTTGCCTTGCCACTGTCCTTGTCCTAATTGAGAGACCAAAAATTTTTCCATGATGTATCATCCCTGTTCCCTGGCTCAGTTTGATCTTAGGGACAACTGATGTTACATAGATTTGATTTACTATCAATATGTTACCCTAAACAGAGTTTTATGTTCCAGACCCTGTCTGAATTTGGATCTTTTTTTTTTTCCACATTTCAATTGTTTCTCCCAACACCTATGAATTTAGTGTTACCTGCAGACTTCATTAGCAAGATGCTTATCACAGTTTCTTCCAAGTCATTAATAGAGCTGTGAAATACCTCTGGTCCTGACCCAGTCCTGTGAAGGCCTGCTGGTTACAGATAGACACACTTATCATTTCTCAGCAGCTGGGATTTTTGGACAGCCTCGAACATGAGGATGACATTTTAGACCAAATCAAGGATCATTTTCATATTTCAGAATTTGCCCAATTACTCGCATCTCAGTTCATCAAGCCCCAAGAGCTAGGACTCATTGCTTCTAAAGAAAGCAACCATATAAATTATCAGTTAACCAGGATGTTTTCTAAAGAGGCACTATGAATAATAGGCCAGACAACGGATAAAACCTGAAATCCTCCAGAACAACTCAGGATAAATGGTCACCTTAGTTCTCTGCAACTTCAGAGTCAAGTAATGTTCACTGAGGACCCACAGCATGGCATATACATAAATATAACAATCATCTCCTTAAAGGAGAATGCAGGGGCCTCCCTGGTGGCACAACGGTTAAGCACAGCACTACGAAGGTAGCCACAGCCACTGTAGCAGGAGCTCCATCCCCAGCCAGGGAACTTCCCACATGGCGCAGCAGACCTCTCCTGCCTCACCCGCTGGTCCCCTCAGCAGTGTATCTGTAGATCTGCCTGTTCTGCTCCCCACTCTGTCTCTGGTGAATTCTCTACCATCCCACACCTCTGGCCTACACCGCAGTTATTGTATGCATAAATATTTTTTTTAAAAAAAAAGGAAAATGCAAAGATGTACAAACATGTAGGTAGAATTCCTGCCTCTGCAGTCATAGAAGCACTTTTCAGAACAACATTACAGAAATCCTAAATCTACTCTTAGTTTTCAATGGAGTTTGTTTCTGTCTTCACTTAAGCTCATGAATTAATTTCTGCTTCTTGTCAATGTCTATCCAAAATGGAAAATTTTTAAATCAAATTTTGTGGATTACCTTCTAGTAAATTAGGCCCTTTTTAGAACATTAGTGTTAAGAAAAGGCCTAAAATCAATAGTTGCAGAAAATTATTTCCTCCCATTGAGCTCTGCAGAAAACTCACAGCAAACAAAGAACTGTCCCCACTCTCCTCCCAGCATTTTCACTGAAAGCTACAGGCTCACTATTATTTTAAGGAAACAATCAGTATGAAGCAGAAATCAACTTCTTTCCAGGAGTGGCAAAATCATGAGGCAATGACAGATCTAACGGAGGAGTACACTTTGTACATGTAAATTAAAATCTACAGGCAAAAACCATTGCTTTTCCCCTCACTACAAATCACTCAGTCATTCACTCAGCCACTTAAGGAAACCTGTCTCAGGACAAATTCTCCTGGTTAAAATCTTTAATTGTGATTTCCACTAACAGAGTACTGATGCATTAGTCCCTTCAATACAACCCCCACTTAAGTTTTAAAATGCACACTTCCAGGGAAATCCACTTTACACATTTATGATTTATTATATGAAAAAGCACAGCTTTTAGCAGACTTTTTGACATTACTGGAAGATTTTGAAATCTTTATTTCTAAATATCTCTCTATATAAACACATATATACATAAATGTGTGTATGCATATATACAATATATATATTATATATCTCATATATTATATATATTGTATATATCATATATATCACATATAATATATATCTCATATTATACACATTGTAGACCACATTTCGCCACAGGTAAACTAAGGTGGATGGGCAAAGGTTGAGTAGGTAGCCAAACATGAACTGCAGAGTGAGTCAAATGTGAATATTTATTCCCTACCATTTGTATTTTTCTCTTGAAAAACATTTTCAGTCTATTGAAAAAGTGACTGTAACTGGAAAAGAAGGTTGACTTGCAACTTCGAAAAGTTACAATATCTGAAACTCACACATGGATAGCAATATAAAGTTCTCCAACCAAATTCACTGATAATGTTTATAAAATCTGCCCAGGGCAAAAGAAGAGGTAAATGAAATGATGCACGGGCCAAAAAGGTTTCATGAAAAACACACAACAAAGGAGAAACTGCTGTTTCAAATGATTTCAGTTTCCTAACATTGGTGCTAGAAATTTCCAAGAGTTTCTTCAATCCCACAAGTTCACCATCTGCTACACATGACTGGGCTACATTTATGAAACTCACAAGCCTGTTCAGCAAAGAGCATTTCTAGACACAGGCCCAGTGATGTGTGCAATACCATTCAAATCAGCAGTTTTGAGCCCTTGCTGCAATTCAGAATCCCCTCGAGAATGAAAAGAATACTGACAAACCCAAACAGATTCATTTTAATTGATCAAGAATGGGACCCCACTATCAGAATTCTTAATAGCTCTATAGTTTAGTATGCATCCTGGCCAAAGACCTCTGAGTTAGATATTTATTTTGAAATGTCTCAAAAACAAGTGGTTGCAGGACATGGGAATACGGTACATGCAATGAGGAGAAATAGGAGGGAGACACCTTCACAACATTAAGATATAAGGAGTATTTCTAACTTTAATATTTTTACTGTGCTAGTTGGTGAGGATACAGTGATGAGCAAAACAGCTTTAGGCCCTGAAAAAGTGCAGAATTCTAACTGCTATAACTTTTTGTAAATGAAAAAGCATTCAGTACCATGAGCACAGGTAACTGAGGGCTTTTGTTGGGGATTTTTTTGAGCAAGTTTCAGCCAAGAGCTGAGAAAGGAGCCAGGTGAATAGAAGATTCTAGGCAGAGTTCAGCATGTATGCATTGCCTGTAGGACAGAAATCAGCTGGATACAGTTGGTAGAAAGAAGGAAAGTCTGGTTAGAACTAAGTGCAAAAGGAGAGATTTTAGCTAGCAGATAGGGGTAACCAGAGAAATGGCACCTTCAAAGCTTGCTGAAAGATTAACATGACAGCTCATGGCAGAAAGTGAAATGGGTCACCTAAAGGCCAAGAACTTGACTCCCTTGGACATTTCTTAGTCAAACAGCAGCCATAGGGCAAAAGCTATGCACCTCTCAGCATCGGTCCTAGTTTGTCAAACTCAGTCCCAACACTTGTTACCAATCTGACTTGGGCAAACTGTTGACCAAGCCTTCATTTTATCTACAAAATGCAGTAGTGTACTGTCTCCTAAGACCTATTAGGGGAAGACTCAGTGAGACTCCCACAGGCTAAACTGTCACTACAACACGCTTAGTAAGTGTCAGCTACTATTATTAGGACTCACAAGAGACCACCATGCAGGGACCAGCAAGGACACAGCCATTTTGGGTTTAACAGAGAATGCCACGGGTGTGGTTGGTGTTGAAATAAAATGCCTTAAGAACAAAGAGTGAAAGTGATTTCAAATCATGGTCTTGGAGAAGACTTCAGGGAGAGAAATGCCTGAGAGAAACCTTAAAGAACAAGTAGAATCATCTTTTTGTTGCTTCCTGCTTTTTTTTTCCATACCATCAACTCCGTCATCCATTTACCTTCTGTCTTCTAAACAAGAGCAAAGCCCAGTATCCTTTCACGTTAAGCCAAAGTACAAAAAGGAAGCAGAAATCTGGTACAGGGGAAAGAGAAATTGACTTATAGGGGCAGTCAATGAGTTCAATTTATACAGGCAGATTTAATAAAGACAAGTGCTTATTAATACATGCCCAGATTTCCAATATGGCAAGCACTGAAGATGACTTTGAATGGTACATGTTTATAAATTAAAAAAAAAATTACAGCAACATTCTTCTTATAATTTTACACTTCACCATACACTCTGAGCATATTAGTGCTGTTACGGACACACAGTGCAGGCTCTGACTTGGTGATGGACCTGGAACTTGCCCAGACACCATTTTTTTTTTTTTCTACCAGGCAAGTAGCATTGTCGGTTTGATGCAAAAGGAAAGGGGACTGATTGGAGTGGCAGGTGACTGGGAAAATGATCAGTTGGACAGTTCTTATTAACACCTGCGTCTGCCCTGTGGTTGCTTCAGAAATAGAGAAGATAGAGGATAAGCATGAACCAGTCTGCTCACAGTACAGCCTATCTGAGGCCCCGTCAGGACCGAAACTAGGACAACTGCTCTGCTCACAGTAGTTGTTATCAGAATCCATCCCCGCTACCTTTTCTCTTCTGAAGGCTGAAGTCACCCGTGAGGGATCACTTTGAGAGATTATCCATCTTTACACACCCCTTTCAACGATTTGCGGTCCAGCCATGAAGAAACAAAGCTATTTAATTTGAGAAACCAGAACTTTCTTTATGACATTTGGCAGAAAGGAACGTGAGAAATTGCAGAACTGGCTCCTTGTAGACATTGCTTGTTACAGAGTACAGATGTCTGGGGGGCTTTAATCACCACAAACATCCCATCGGCCATTATAAAAAATGTGCTGGGGAATGGCAAAGAACCTCATAAAGAGACTGGATGAAGCGATGTACTTGTATGGTTCAGTGCACTGAGCAATGGGCCAGGGCTCGGGAGATTCCAAACTGCCACCGTGTCCTGGAAGAACCAGGCTCCTACACACTCCACTCTCCTTCCTCCTTGGGAGAGTGTGGGGCCCGACCACCATCCCTCCGGGCAGGGTGGACAAAGGGAGGACACTGGCCTCAGTCTGTGAGACACATACAATGTACTTCCTTCACCACTGAGTTTCTTTTAGCTGTTTTCACCAATTGCAGGGAAATGAAACTATGCTATGTATTCTCATGGCCCAGAAGCTTTAGGTTGCAGAAGGAAGTAAGGCTCAGAAGGGCAGGGAAAAGCTACCACTCATCATATAATCAGCACATAACTGCTATTATCAAAGTCAAAGAGTTACAGAAAGCAAAGGAATGTTTCTCTTTTTCATTGTCTCATTTGTAAGTGACAAAGGGCAAGTGTGCAAGAAATAGGCAAATTAGTTGCTCCAATCGGCTGATGCAATGGTAAAGTTAACTCTCTGTGCACCCAAACTTCTTCCAAGGTAGATAGATCAAGTTGAGATCAGTTTCTAATTGTACTACGGCTCTATAGAGAATTTCCACAGCCAAATCATATTGGGGAGGCTCATGTCCCTAAGAAGTCACAGCTAATTGACATCCCCACACTTGAGACATTTGAAGTCAAGTTTATGTCTATTTCCTATTTATGTCTTTTCCTTTTATCCCTCTTTTACCTCTTTTTCATGTCACCATATAATCAGAAGCTTCCCTTATCAACTCCAGCTTCCAACCTCCCCTACTCAAATCCTCAATTTCTTAACCAATAACTTCTTTCTGCTCCAAATGTCCTTATTAAAACTCCAAAGAACATGAATAGAAAAAATGGAGATGTAAAAAACACATCACCAGAGCAAAGAAGACAAGAGAAAGAATAGCCCCAAGTAATGAGTGCATAACCACTTTATGGAATAGTTGCATCCCCAAAGGGAAGAAAAAGAACACCCACAAAATGAGTTTCTTGAACATAAATCTCAATTTTAAGCGATCATCACTACATAACAAGTAAACACATTCTTTCTTATAAACACACAAACACGAATTTCGTTTACTTGTTGGAATATTAATTAAAATAATGGTCTGTCCTTTATATAGTAGGCATTATAAAACATTATCAGTCTCTGCCTCTTGGGGTCACAGCCCCAAATCATTGGCTCATGTTTCCAGTCTCTATCTCCCTCCAACAAAGGCCTAACTGCAGGCAACTCCTGAACCTGAGCAAAGTATTTCTTTCCATGTTAAACAAGAGTCTACATAAGCTATGGCTGTTCTATTTCTTCCCCTCTCTTTTCTTCCCTCCCTCTCTAAATCCAGATGCTAACAGTGTCTAACAGTGTCCAAATGAGCTTCAATATGCAATATTTTACCTATAGTTTCTACCACTTAACAAAGGGCAGCAATAGAAAAAAAAAAGATATTTCAGATAAGATTTGTTTTCAATTTAGAAATTCCAAATTCTACACAGTCAGCTCACTTTAAAATTACATACTTAAATGATACATGAAAATAGAAGCATATTGCAATCAACACATTAGAACTAATTCTTGTGCCTGCTTCCTTATTCATAAACAGCTGTGTCCTCCTATGGAAGCAGTGGCAAGAGACCTCTTTGGGGCTTATTTCAGAAGGGAAATAACTCTAGCTATGAAAGCTTCACCCTCCTGATCTAATCACCCCCCAAAGGCCTCACCTCCAAATACTATCACATTGGGGATTAAATTGCATATAAGAATTTTGAGGGAATAAAAACACTCAATCCATAGCACCTTAAATGAAAGAAACCTATTTGTTGCTGTCAATGTCAAAAGAATACAAAGAACTTTTTATTATCAGTTATTTTTGGACAGGAATAACAATAACAATCTTCCTAGAGTGGTAGAGTATCCAATGGTCCTATTTCAAAGATATGTGAGCAACTTAACGTCAACTTTAATTTATCTTGACAGAGAAACAGGGATTTCTGTTCATTAAAAATTCTAGCCGATAGGATTTTTATTTACATACTCAACATCAAAATTCACTAGAAATATACAATATGTTCTATTATTAACAATAAAGTTGTTTTGGTTGTGATTCTCTCTGGTGATTCCAAAGGCACTCCACACTTTTTGTTGCATTGTGTTTGGTAACAGAAGTCCTGATTCAGAATGCCTGAACTGGAAATTTCAGCACTGTTACTTACCTGCATGGTCTAAAACAAGTGGTCAACTTTCTCTACGCTCCATTTTCTGTAGAGGTACGATGGCAATGATAATAACACTGATTTCATAGAGCGATGAATTGGCATATATAAGATGTCATCAGCACACAGAAACCAGAAGTACTAATAATTCAAAAATTACACATATTAAATATCATTACATTAAAATATTGGTTGACACAGAATTTTGGTCTATAAATTCCCATTACCTAAGATTTTATTTTCAAGGAGCACAATGCAAAGACTGCAAATCTAAATCTGTTGGATAACAAATGGCATTAAGGTAAACAATTTTTCAACTTTGCACAGCATACTAGGAAAACCACCAGCTATCAAAGCATACTGCTAATCAAAGTGCTATCAAAGTGCCGCCCTGGGTTTATTTCAAATGCTGAAACACTTCCCTGTATTGTATCTTGTTACAGGAAACCAATAAACCATTTTTATATTTTCATTGATCTGAATTTGTTTCCTATGACTAATATATCTATATAAAAATTCCTGAGTATAATCTAAATCATCTCTCACACAGAACATAAAACCTGTCTTTGCTGTTTTCTCACTGGAGCCTATGCTTAGGAACAGGCCAGACAGTGAGCTCAAACAGGGGCTTCACTCCATGCAAGGAGCTCCTACAGTGAGGCCAACCATGAGACCTCACACATTATGCACACGTTATACAGACACTTGCAGCAAAAGTGACAAATACGGGCCTCCCTGGTGGCGCAGGGGTTAAAGTCTCAGCACTATCAAGCTATTGCCAGCCGCTGCAGCATGAGGTAGATCCCCGGCCAGGGAGCTTCCCATAGGGCGCAGCAGACCTCTCCTGTCTCATCTGCTGCTCCCCTCAGCAGTGTATTCCAGTAGATGCTCCTGTTCCACCCCCCACTCTGTCTCTGGTGAATCCTCGCAGCCCCTGCACCTATGGTCTAAACCCCAGCTCCTTCTTGTATGCATAAATAAATAGATTCTTTAAAAAAAATGACAAATGCACACAGTCCAGTTTCACTGAAAGTGTGACATGATAACAGCTATAGTTTCCCCACACAATCTTATTTTCCAATGTTTTCTAATCCAAGATAAAAAACATAAAACAAAAGCAATTACCTGACTATGTTTTACATTCAGCCACAGATAATGTGGCAAAGATTTTGCGCTGCCTGGTAACTACTCAGATGGCATAAGAGATGTTCAAAATCCCAGTCAAGCAAGAAGCCCTGCTTCCCTGCCAGGTCACAACCGACAACAAAAGAAAAAGTGGCAGAAACACTCTGGATGTCAGATTCAAGGACCGGCAGTCCTGCTGTTGTAAAGAATCCAGGGGATTCTGTGTAAAGAATGGGTCTAGTGGAGGCTTTGACTATGAGCTTTATTATGAAAGGAACTTTGCAGTAATAGGAGATGAAACAATAATGAATTCTGTAAAATGAAAGGAACCTCAGAAGTCCATCTGGCCCATACTCTTGCCATCAAAGAGGCTTATGCTCTACAAGTCCAGGCAGCAAAGAGCCAACTTTATTTTATGTTTTGGGATGTCAAAAAAAAAAGCGAATAAAAAAAAAAAAACCAAACCCACAACCTCAGTAATCTACTCATAGAGTTGAGAGTAGATGTTTTAGCAAATGAAATAAGTAAAGTTCAATTACACAGTACATCAGAATGACCAAGAGTTGATCATCATGAGGGTAAAAGAATGCTTCTGACAGACACAGCTATCTTTCACTGGTCATTTGTCCTCAAACACAGCGTCCCTGTAGGGGATACTGGACAGCCCTAAGGTAGCCACCCAATCTCCTCCAGGTCCTCCCAGACCTGGACACACACACAGAATTGCAGGTGCATGCGTGTCCACAGCAATATTACAATGGAGAGAGAAGGATGGACATGGCAATCAGCATGTAGAAAGTCTGGGCTCTCTCCTGCCTTTAGCACTTTCACCTATCTGATTCTCAATGATTTATAACCCATCCAACCTCTTTCTTCTCCTTATCTGTAAAAGCAGGATAATGGCATTGGGAGAGGTTCTTGTGAGGTTAACATTAATTAATAAACCTAAAAGGCCTCAGAATATAATTAAGTACACAGAGAAGTCCTGTAATTTTACTATCCTGTGCTTAGTAAGGTCTCAACCCTCCCAAATCTCCAAGTGGAGACCCCAAACCTACCCTGCCCTCTGCTCACTCAGGTCTGTTCCATCTTTATATACCCAAAATCACAGTTGCACCACGCCCCTACTCCCTCACATCAAAGGCATCCACTGTGATCAAGAAAAGGAGCTGCCAGGGCCTCCCTGGTGGCACAACGAGTTAACCGCAGCACTACGAGGCAATCCAGAGCCATTGCAGCATGAGTGCGATCCCCAGCCAGGGAGATTCCCGCATAGCACAGCAGACCTCTCCTGCCTCGCCCGCTGCTCCCCTCAGCAGTGTACGTCAGTCAATCTGCCTGTTCTCCTCCCCACTCTGTCTCTGGTGAATCCTCTCACCACCCTACACCTCTGGACTACACCCCAGCTTGTATGCATAAATAAATAAATCTTTTAAAAAAAAGTAAAGGAGCTGCCCAATTCACTCTATTTGCCAACAACCCCCTTCCTGTATTTGGTAGTAATATTTTCTACTAGTCTCCAGTTCACAATTTTCTCATCTCTTTTACACTTGAGTTTGTTTCTCTAGCTTTTTTTTTTTTTAAGATTTATTTATTTATGCATACAAGCTGGGGTGTAGGCCAGAGGTGTGGGGTGGTGAGAGGATTCACCAGAGACAGAGTGGGGAGCAGAATAGCAGATCTACTGAAGTACACTGCTGAGGGGTGCAGCGGGCAAGGCAGGAGAGGTCTGCTGCTCCATGCTGGAATGTCCCTGGCTGGGTATCGAACTCGTGCTGCAGTGGCTCTGGAGAGCTTCATAGTGCTGTGCTTAACCCATTGCGCCACCAGAGAGACCCGCCATGTTTCTCTAGTTTTAACGGTATCTTTTACACACACACACACAAAGTACTGAAAGTCTATCGTGTTCCCTATCATGTTTGGTAGTCTTTCTTTTCCACTAGATTTTTAAGCAGATTTTCATACATTAGAATTGTTGTTGAACCTTATATTATCACCAACATCTAAATTAATGCCTTAAAAATTCCTGAATCAAGAACTCACAGTTTGAAGTATGCCGTCTCTTTCTCTTTCCAAGTTAACTCAAGAAAAAGCATCTCTGTCACTGTTATACCCGGATATGTCTATGAATATAAAAACAATAATCCTGCCTGACAAGTATAAGAGCTATGTTAGTGAGGTACTCCATCAAGAAAAAGGAAACTTTAAGGAAAATTAGACGTAAAAATGACCCAGTTAACACTCTCTGCCAAGTAAGTAACCTAATGCTTCTCAACCAGAATTTTCATAATTTATCATAATCTGTCTTAGGGAATAATGTACATAAATCATCAAAGGACAAAAGGAAGAATAATTTGTTGAAAAACTTTCATAACACATGCTTATAACATGAATTAAAGTGGAATAAGTGGCTTTCTAAGCACATATTACTATATCATAACAAAACACTATATATCTTATGTATCTTTTAAAATGATTATCTCTAGTTTATAAAAGGCAAAGAAAAGCTCTATAATGTTAAGACTATTCAAGATATTTGTGGCAGTAGAACTACTACTAAGATGCCATCTATTAGGTTTTCAACATCCTTTACATAAAAACCAACACAAATAATTCGATTTAAACTACAGCACTAGGGAAAAAACTATGTTCGAGAAACCAACCTGCTTCCCTTTATAAGACAGTAAAAGCTTCATAATTCACTATTTTCCTTTCTGTGGGCAGTTCAGAGCAAACTCAATAAATCCAATATAATAGCTTTCTTAATCTAGATTCTGATAAAATTATCCCTTATCCTTTTAACTATTTGGTTGCTTTCTTTCACTCCTATCAGTTATAATTTCATCTTGTATATGTCACACATTATATAAAATATGTGAAAGTTATTTTGGAAATAAGTAGGGCATAATAAACATGAATGGTTAAGAATTACAAATATGCTGATTACAAAACAACAGAGAAATACAATAACAGAATAAGGTTAAGTCAATAATAAGATGAAAGAAATATTAGACACTAGCCTGACTGGATAAAATTAGTAGCTAATTTTTATAGAATAGGTTTTAATAGCTTTAACAGCTATCGTTCAATGCATTTCACATTTTATTGTATCAGTGAATTCTCACAACAATCCTATCAGATAGGTATCAACAGCCCACAATTCCTGATCAATAGATGAGAAAATTAAGGCAGAGATAAATTTAATAATCTGTTCAAAATCACAGTTGCAAGGATACACATGTATATGTATATATAATTTTAAATGTGGAGTTATTTTCTTACCTTATAAAAGCTTGTATTTATAATAACAATATTAATAAGGAAGAAACATTTTATTTCTCTAAATGTCATCTCCTTAATCTTCACCATATTTTTATTAATACTTTGAAATTTTTAATACATACATGGTATTTTCTATTATTTTAATTACAATATTGCAGATGAATGAGGAAAGAGGCCCATTTGGTTATAATTACAGCTAACTACAGGCTCTTTTTACATTAAAATACTCATGAAAACAGGAGACGCTATGTTCAAATACCACAGGAAGCTGAAGAAAACTATAACTATAACCTACCTACCATCACTCAGGACAACTAATACAGCCTAGCTGAGATACGAAGTTGGAATTTCAGGGTCAAGAAAATAGAAGATAGTTATTCAAACACCCAAGAGGCAGCCATAAAAGTAAATGTGACCTCTCTGGAGGTGCAGGGAAGCAATCTGCAAATCACCAGGCTTGACAGCAGGCCTCTATCTCATTCTCGTTGCATTAGTACCTCTTCTTCCTCCAGTTCCCATAAAATCAACAAAGCCAGAGATACAGCATCTTGAAATGTGACCACAGTGGTAAGGATGTGTGAACACAAAGGAGTTTGCTATGGTTCAGTCTGGTGTTTTGTTTATACTTTTGTGCTTTTTGAAATCTTTCAGTCAACGGGAAAATTCTACATTGCTGGCTTCAAATGATACAAAAATCAGGAGAGGCAGTGACCTTTCCTGGATAAGAAGCTCCCTAGATGAACGACAGAAAACACAAGAAAGTTGGCTGGAAGGGATTTGTGTATGTGTTTGTGTGTCTATATAATTATTCTCAACATGTTTATGCACATACGGCATATATATATGTAAATATTTATTCATTTATGGAAATGTGTATGGGTATGTAAATTAGGAGTTTTTTCTTAACTAGATGAAAAATGGGAACTTTTATGTTCTTGTTTATATGAGTCACTATAATCTTCCAAAATGGGTAGGTAGCTTTATAATAAAAATATATGAAAAAATTCCGGAGGAAATCAGCATACCTAAAAACTTTTATACGATTAATTTTATGAGAAGAGTAAAGTCACCATTAAAATTACTTGACAAATTTCTGCAGAATAAATCATTTAAAAGCTGGTATTTTTTTCAATTCTGGCTATTAAATGTAACTGTGTATATCAATCTAGAAAGTTAAATCTTAAACCCTAGGACCTGAGGCAACCAAAGATGTTCGAGATTATTTGACATTCTTTTGAAAACTAGAAAGTCCAAATCTCATGGTGTCTCATGGTCATAACAATAAACATAAATTCTTATTGACCATGGACCTCCCTAGTGGTGCAACGGGTTAAGTGCAGTGCTGTGGAGCTGTCGGCGTGTGCGGCATGAGTTCGATGCCCAGCGGGGGAGATTCCCACATGGCACAACACACCTCTCCTGCCTCGCCTGCTGCTCCCCTCAGCAGTGTTTTTCAGTCAATCTGCCTCTGCTGCTCCCCACTCTATCTCTGGTGGACCCTCTCACCGCCCCACACCTCTGGCCTGCACCCCAGCTTGTATGCAAAATAAAAATAAATCTTTAAAAAAAAATTCTCATTGACCATGAGTCAAAACTAAGCCTGATTATTTAAATTTTCATGTTTGCCTCCTTGGTGAAAGAACCTTAGTTTTCTATGTCTATCAATTTACATGTTATAGATCTAAGGAGACATAGATGGTAAGATTCTGAGATCAATCCCAAGTTTTTTTTAACAGAGTAACTGAATGAATTTGCAACTTCTTCCTCAGTTCTTGACATTTCTAATTAAAAATGGAAACTCACTGGTGTCTTGTTCAAATTCATGACAGTAATTCTTCAGTGCCAATGAAATCTGAGCGAATTTAAAAATACTTAAAAGGAATGACGAATGGGCAGAACACTAAAGATTTCAGACTTAAAATGTTCAGTAGACAAGTTCAATACTTGCTAAATCTCACTGAGTTCAAACACATAAATCTACTATTTCCACTGCATCCCCACTCCACCCACCTTCTCTCCACTAACTGAAAGTTTTTGTTCACACATGTTTAAAATCACTTCAGGCAGCTACCTGTGGCTTTAAATTCCCCATTTCCCAGGTAGTACAATTCAATTCTGTGTTAACATTTAAACAATTATCCTAGCTAAGAATGGAACAGATTAAAAGGGGGAACTGCAGCTGGGTCTACTGCTAACTAAGTTTACAATCCTAAACTCCGAACTGGAAGGGACATTAGAAATTATTTGTATTTATCTCTCTTACCCTGTCTCCTAGACCTTCACAATCAACTGAAACATATGGCTTCACTTACTCAAGGACTTTAGAGCTTGTTGCTGAAAGCTATACGCTTTCTACCTGGGGAGGTTCTAGTAAGAAGCAGCAGATCCACTCTGACTCAGTTACCAACTGTTCCCAGAGAAAAAGTGCTGAAGGCAAGTGGCTCCTCTCTGAAACCTCCCCTGCAGCCTTTCTCCTGTCAAGCTCCAGTTTAGGTAAACAGTCTGCTGCAGTGACCTGCACTTTACATGCTGGAATCCGATTCAACTTAGTCCCTTTGAAGGTCTGTCTGTTGAAAATCTATTCATAAGTGGAATCTACCTTCCTTAGCCTTCCCATCCCTCAGCAGACATGAATGCTTCTGCTGAGAGCAAGCTATTCTGCTGTTGATGCACTGTGTTATATTTTTGTGTAATTATACCATATCTGTAAGCTCTGTCTGAGAGACTTTACTATATACCCCCAGTGGCCTCGGTAGAGGTTAAAGAAAAGAGTCTGTTTAGGGTGCTATTTTTATATATAGCTTGCATCACAATGATCTCCGTCCCTCTTCAAGACAACCACAAAGTGTCATTTACTGTGGTTCCCATTTAATAGAAGAAGAGAATAAGTCTCAGGATTCTTGCCTAAGGACACCAAACTAACTAGTGACAATGCAGAGTATAAAACCTGAACAAAGGCAACATCACTTTCTTTCGAAATCCTAGAAAAGTCTGTAATTTGAATCAGCATTTTTTTCCCCTACCAAAAGCACAAATCCTAAGAAGCTCTTCAGCCAGCCAACATTTCTAAGTAGTATGTTTTGACTCAGTCATGAGAATTTGGCAAAAAGCATATAATAAAAAGAACAATACTTAGCATTTAGTGAGCAAGTGCTTCTAATACTGCGCTGGACATATTCATGCATAATCTTATTTGATCCTATCAGAAACTCTAAGGAAGGGTATTTCAATTTTCCTCATTTCATAGATCATAAAAGTGAGATTCAAACTCCCAAATCTAGGAAGGAGCTGAGACAGTATTCAAACCCAACCTCTTTGATCCTAGGCACCATAACTTAATCACCAACCTGGCATTATAATCAAAAAGTATTTCCCAAGTTTCATAAAGGAAACTCTTAGTCTCTAGGAGACAGCATCTTTGAGGAGTGGAAATGTTAATGGTCATTAATATTTTTATGACATTTCTGTCAAGTGTTAAGGTTGTACCAAATCAATCTAGATGACTCCTCTCCCTTGTGTCTGAAGCTGAGAGTGTATTGCAGCTCTGAGTCCACCCTGGGACTCACACATCACAAACACTTTCTATTTCCATTTAGTCAAGAAATAGCTCCAACTGTTCACTCTAGAATTGTCTCTGTACCCCGTGTTCCAAGATCCCCAATCCCTTCAGGCAGAAAACTACCCTGTGAGTCACTACCATGTTCATTATCCTTCAATCATTACTAAAGAAAATGTTTTTGAGTGAAATGAGAATGTGTTATACAAACCACAAGGAAATCTGGAAATAATACTTTGTTAGTCTTCCTTTCAAAGATAATAGCTATCTGAAAGTGAAAAGTCAGCCATCTGCTCCAAAGCTCCACAAATGAATGTGTTGCTCTAGACGCTGCAGACCCGAGGCTAGAGAGAAAGGAAGTGTGGTGATCAACAGTTATTTAGTTAATATTGATTATGCCTTGACTCTTACATCATAAGACTCAAAATGCCGACATTCCTGTAGGAATTTAATCATTTCTACTACTGCATGTTGAACACAGTTGAAATTTTTCTCTGGAAGAAACTCAAAACAGGGCTGGGTCCTCTAAGAAGAATTGGGAGGGGTAAAATGAGAAAGAATAAAGAGTATATTCCCAACTAAGTCACTCATGGACTTGTTACACCCCAGAAACAAAAAAATCCTGTTTCTGGCTAAACTTGAGCCAACCCAAAATACTAAAGATGTGAGTTAATACAGAAAAACTCTAACAACTATAGTATTAGAAAAATTTTAGCAAGGTTGAGACTGGCAAGCAATTCAAGGATTAAAAAGTGGGGGCATGGCTGGGCTATGGTAAGACTACAGTTAGAAGGACAGCACGATTGCATGGGAGCTGGGCTGGAAAAGGAAAATAGTTCTGAAGGTAAAGAAGTCCCAAGAACTGGGAGCTGTGGGGGTCTGAGGTCACTCCTCTGGGGTTTTGCTTTCCATGGCCTCATCTGCTCTGTAAATGAATTCTGTCTTCTCTCCTACTGCAAAATGACAGCTACCCTGGACCCAAATCCAAATCCTGAAGAACACAGTGGCTGCTCAGTCTGACATTTTTCCTAGGCAACCAGTTGCTGGCTAGTCTCTGCATACTCATCTTCTGATCTTTTCTAAGGGGTCTGGGACAAGGTCACACAGGCCTCTCAGACTTGTACCTTTTTTCAGGCACCAATCAGAAAGGAACAGGCATATCCACTAGCCCAGAGCTCCAGAACAGCATAATATAATTTTTGTGTACATATAACTTTGAGTAAGATGAATGGAATACCATGTACTTTTCAGGCAAAGCAGGCATATTTGTTCTAAAAATACAGCTTTTGGGGAGATATTAGTTTATTTTTTTTTAATTTATGCATACAAGAACCGGGGTGTAGGACAGAGGTGCTGGCAGGAGGGTGAGATGATTCACCAGAGACAGAGTGGGGAGCAGAACAGGCAGATGGACTGAAATACACTGCTGAGCAGCGGGCGAGACAGGAGAGGTCTGCTGCGCCATGTGGGAATCTCCTTGGCCAGGGATCAAACTTGGGATGGACCTTGTGCTGCAGTGGCTGGCAAGAGCTTGATAGCACCAAGACCCCAAACCCTGCACCACCAGGGAAGCCCCATTTCTTTATTTTATATGAGAAGATTTAGCGTTACAAGAAGCGGGTAACTTGCTGCCACATCGCAACTAGAAGCAGAACATCTCAGTTCAAATACCTGTTCTCTCAACTGTCAACTGTGTTAACTTCCATAGCTCACTCCAGCCCTGTGGCCCTTCTGTGTTTTTTCATGAGTAAAGTGAAGATATGGCTGTTGTGAGGACTCAGTAAAGTGACATACGCAAAATGCTGAGAAGATGCACATTAAGAGCACTCCCTTGAGTGTTGCTATCACGACCATGAAGGTCACGGTGATTCCCAGACCCACAAAGCTGTCAAGAAAAAAATGAAAGGGAGAAAAAAAAAGAGAGGGGTTGGTCCTCTACTGCTTCCAGGGCAAATCTGATGCAGAATAATTTTGCTAGTCCTCTGAGACCCCCACCTCTCATGCCCCCCGCAAGGTCTTGTCACAATCCTAGTCACTGGGAACAAGGCCAGGCAGCTTTGTTTTGGCAACTATACCCCTGCCTCTGCCGTCCTGTTTCTCCTCCCCTTCCAAGCCTGAAGGGAACCTTTTCTAATCTGCTCTGGGAGACCTGTTACCACAAATCCTGAGGCCACTCTAGTCTTGGACGTTTGGAAAGAAAGTCGTGGATCGCCTATATTCCTCCTATAAGTGAAACTATCCAATATTTTTCATTCTCCTTCTGACTTATTTCACTGAGCAGAATCCCTTCTAGCTCCATGTTGCTGCAAATGACATTAGTTTGTCTTTTTTGATTGCTGAGTAGTATTCCATTGTATATATACACCACATCTTCTTGACCCAGTCATCTATTTTTGGGCATTTGGGCTGTTTCCAAGTCTTACCTATTATAAATAGTGCTGCAATAAACATAACATCTGTGAAGCACACCCACTGTTTTTGCGGCCAACCTCCCCACTGAGGGACTGAACACAGTAGGCACATTTGGTGAAGGAGTAGAAGGTAACAAGGATGGAAGCCAGTTAATTCCTTAGGATAGTATCACACTGCACATGCATTATCCCTGTTAAAGCTTATAAGAAACCACAAGGAACTGGTATACAAAGTGGTTGGTACTTTTCTAAAAGTTACATGACTAATCAGTATTTGAATAGCATTATTTTAAGCATACATGGATCTGACTTAAAATCAGAGAATTTTTGAGAGTTTTCTTACCCCTCAGAAAGCTCATTATGATCTTGGGACCTATATGGGGAGTGTGGGGGGGGGGCGGTGACATCCAAGTATATTAATTAATTACAAATAAGCCCAGCTGTGAGAGACCACACTGCCTGCAGATTCCTGACAGACCCTAAGGCACACGGCATTTATTTTGTTGTGGTTTATTTCATTTGTCTTTATGAATCTAACATGAGTTCTCTATCTAAAATGTATCTTGAATTTAGCGTGACATTACATATGGCTACTGAATGGATAATCACCTCCAGCTAGAGTGATCTCTCAGTGTGAGCATGAGGGAAAACATGACCTGGGGACAGAGAAGTTGTCATAAAACTGTGAGGTGTCCATGCTAACACCATCTGCATCTCTATCATTTTTATGTTTCTGTAATTCCACTGTAGATTAAATTTTAAAAATCATGTGCCGGTCCTTAGAAATCACTTTTGAATTAGATATATCAATGAGTCATTGAGAGCAAAATGTACACAAGTCCAACAATGTCTCGTGCAATAATTCTCTCTTTCAATGCAAAAACTTGACTTAATGAACTCTTTAGTAAGATATCATCTACACTCTAAAATTCATCATTTTAAAGCAAGCAATTCAATGTGTTTTTTTTTAGTATATTCACTATCTAATTCCAGAACATTTTCATCACTCCAAAAGAAACCTATAACCCTTAGCAGTCACTCCTCACTCTCTGCTCCATCCAGTGACTGATCTAGTTTTTGTCTCCATCCTCTGTGGAATTGCCTATGTAGAGATTTCATACAAACTAACTGTATAGTGTGAGGTCTTCTGTGCCTAACTTCTTCCATTTACTGTAAAGTTTTACGTTTTATCCATGCTAACTTCTATCAGTACGTCAGCCCTCTTTATGGCTGAATAATATTCCAAAATATGAAGACTACATTTTGTTGACCCATTTATCAGTTGATTGGTAGTTGATCTGTTTCCACATTTTGACTATTAGGAAAAACGATGTTATGAACATTAATGCACAATTTCTTGTGTGTGGTTATGTTTTAAATTCTGTTGGATTGATGCTTAGGAGTGGAATTGCTGGGTCATATGTAACTCTATGCTTAACTTTTTGAAGTACTGCCAAACTGTTTTCTTCAGTGGCTGAATCATTTTACACTCCCACTTAACTGCCTCTTTCATCACTCTGAAAGAGTTAATGAAAAATAACAGAGCAGAATTGCAGAATTTAAAAACTCAGTTTTGAGCACTTTCCTCCATTTAAAGCATCTTTTCCTAGACTCCTACTGTTTCAGATTCAGTAGGTGCAAAATCAGAATCTCAATAAAAAAGAATTTATTTTTTCCCCTCATCATTTTTTAAAAATCTTTTTTTGAAATCCACTCTACCAGCTCTCATAGTGTAAGAGCAATGCAGAAAAATAATGATTTATAATGATTGCATGTATTGTTGGAAAATTCTCAAGACAAATAGTATCATTATTACTTATTTAATGACTATTACCTACCATTTTGGAGAATCTAATTCCGACATATGTACACATATATGCTCATATATATAAATACCATATTTATCCTGTGAATATATATGCTATTTAAAGAAAGCTCTATCAGTCTCCCAGTGGTTGTTTTAAGAGAAGGTAAGATAGCTAAAAAAATAAATGAATAATAAAGTCCCATAAATAAGACTTGCTTTTAACCTAAGTCAAGTGATCAGGAAGTTTTTACTTGGCATCTACCAAGTGTTAACACAGAATAACACAAAGATGCAAAATGTAAACGTTTGCTTTGGCTCTGTCCAGTCTGAATCCAGGCCCAGGAGCACGACTAGCTCGGGGAGAATCACAGCCCATCTGGCTGACAATCGTGTTGCCAAAAGGGGGAGCAGGACCTGGCAGGGAAGAGTTGTCCTCCCCAGGACCCGCCTCAAGGGCAGGAAATATCCTTGTTCACTTTTATGTGATTATTTTTATTTATACCCATTCCCAAAATAATTCTCAGGTTTCTTTTTTATAAAAAAAAAACAAACTATATTTTCTTTCCAAATAACTCCATTCAACAGTGTTTCTTAAGTTTTTGTGGTCAGTTTCCACTGAGGAACCAACCTATGAAAGGAAAATGTTCTTGTTTGGAAGGGGTGCGGGCCCGACTTTTGCACACAGTTGCCCCCAACTATGTGAATCCCCCTCCCCACAGTGAACCACCTCAGGGCCCCCTGTGAGCCCACTGTGAACCACCTGGCGGGGGAGGGCCGCGGCCTTCGGGCTGTCATTTCCCCATATTTGAAGGCACCATACCCATGTTTGCAGGTTAGTCCATTTCCTTGTATCTGAAAATGACACTCACAAGCCACCACCCAATGGCACTTGCCAGGTGGCTCTGCTGCTGGCACTGCTCAGAGAGATGGTCAGTGCAGGCAGTGGCCAGAATCCACAAGGTTCATTTAGTCTGAGAATGTAAATGACCTGCTAATGAGGTGACCACAGAGAATGCAATGGTGCCATAGTGGCAGAAACTGAGGAAGCTGAGGGGACAATGGGCAGAGGCTGGGATAACCCAAACTCAGAAACCTAGAGGACTCCCCAGGGGGCGGGGGGGAATGCCAGGCCTGGCAGGAGGGGCGCTGCTTGGCTCTAGGGGCGCCTCTGTGTGAGCTCCATGAGGCTGCTCTTCCAGGGAGGAAAACTGCTAAGTGGATTCTGCAGCAACTCCAGGAAAGCGGCTCAGGAGAAAGCGCAGTGCTGGGGGTGGCTCTTGGATGGAAGGCAGGAGTCCGCTGGACCCCAGGAACAAGCCCTGACACCCGCTCGGAAAGGGCAGCTTTATCGTGCGCCCTCTACTGGCAGAGCATGTCATGCAGTGGACCCGACCTGCTGGCTGGTCCGCTTCAGCTTCCAGAAGCCCAGAGTGGGGCTGTGGAACTAGCAAGTGGCAAGCCAAAATCTCCCAAAGACACGCCCCAGATTTAGGGGGAATTTTCAATTCATCCATTTAAAGTTTCTCTCAGAAGTTTCTAAAAAAAATTTCTGCCGAACCCAGGGCTACTTTAAAAAGTCTAATCACACTAACAAATGATGAAGACCACTATATGCTAATGAGTGTCATCTGCTACTTCACTTAATATCCAGAATATGAATTGTCACCCCCGCCATATATGCCATATATAGATATGTAAATACTTATATTTACATATCTATATTTACATACGGAGAGAATTGTGTTAGAGAGAAAAAAAAGTGGGAACACAGTATCACATTAAAGAGAAAGAAAAGAAGAGCATACATTATTTGAATCAACTGTGGAGATGTAGTATAAAACGCATTTCTAAACAAAACTAATGAAAAAGAAACTACTATTCAGGCTAGTATAATCTGAATGATGGCCCCCACCCTGTGCTCTCAACTACTCTTATCTATGCTACTATCCAAAGCCAGATGATCTCTGTCTTCGAGGCCACTTCCCCAGCAGGAGGCTCAGTGACACAAAGGCCCCTTGTGCCCCAGGCGTCAGGGTTACTGGAGTTCAGTGGGCTAGGGGAGCACCGGGACATTCTGTCTACTCCAAGCTTGCTGTGCTCCTGTTAAAACCCATGCACTGTATGGGCTCAATTACTTTTAATTACAATGAGCTACAGTTTCAATTACATGTAGCACAGATATTCCTATATAATTCTTCCCTAAGGATGCCACTTTAAATGGAGAAAAAAATTCAGAGAGATGGGATGTGCCAAAGTGGAAAGGCCATGAATAAAAGGATAAGAGATGCAACTAATTTCCTAAGAACCACTCACCTGATGTTTAGTTATTTAAAAATACACGGAAAGTGCAGGAAAACCCCATGCATTTATTCAATAAAAATATCTACTCAGTGCCTCTGATTTGCCAGACAGAGATGAATCAGGTATGACCACTGTTATCATGCAGTTTACAATCCGATTGTGGGCAGGGACATGAATTCAGTATCTTCCTCCCTTGGGGGAATACAAGTATTGGCCAGTCACTGTTCAAAGCACCCTATGTGTACTACCTCACTAAGTACAACACATAAGGCAGATATTCTTAGTATCCCTATTTTACAGATAAGCAAATGGAAGCACGGAGAATTTAAGCTACTTTGCTCAAGTCACATAATAAATGGTGGAGGGAGCATTTCATTCCAGATACCTCAACTCCAAATCATTTGCTCACCTTTTGGTAAAGACAACAAAGAAATGCTAAATGTCCTCTAACACTACAGTTGTTGAGATCTGGAGACACGCTTTCTGAGTTGGGAAACTAGAAAAGGTAACATTTAACCTGTTATAGTGAATGAGATAGTGCAGACCCTCATCCCCACTTCAAGGCAGCCTGGGTCAGCAAGAGGACAGACATGCCTTCTACCCAGCCTTTTATGCAAGGTCATTGTCTTCAAAGTAAACACCTCCCTAGCCCCAGATAAGACCCAGTCTCTGGCTACCTGGCATAACTGCTCTGCTCTGCTTCTGTAACATAGCTAGCTTGCTTGCCTTTTATGGAATTAGTAGCCATACTGTGAGAATGTGGAGGAGGGCAGGTATAAAACCCCTACTGACCCCTTCTGCACTTCTGTGAATGTGGCCTTGAGCCGGTTGCTGGTGCAGTCCTTAGCACTGATATTCTGCGGATGGGGCTTCGAGCCAGCCATGGGTATGGCTGAGTATTAATAAAGGCCTTTGTCTGACCACTCCTCTGCCTCATGATTATTGGGGCACACTATAACAAACCTGAGCTTGCCTATCTTTTAAATAAGATTGTTTTCATTGATAATGCTAACTCATATTTATTGTTTATGGTCCGAAAAGCAACAGATATTCAAGGCATGGCTATCCAAACATGACATAACATAAACCTATAAAAATCACCCTCATTAGGTACATTCATCTGAAAAGAAATCTTCAGAATAATCACTGGGGGTTTTATAAACTGAGCAGTTCTGTTTGACATCTAATTGTAGGAGAACAGCAGGATCAATATGTAAGGGCATGATGAACCAGCAAGTGGGTAGCCAATCCTGTCACTGGCGCGGAGTTACTGGCACGAAACGAGTGGTGCGAAAGGAGAGATAAAACGTATATAAACCTGTCTACCTCACCCAGCTGTTGCAGTCACAACGGGTTCCCATATCTCTGAGGCTCTGTGTCGGCCACTGCCTGGGAGCAATAAACTGCTTTGCTTTGAAACTCTCTTATCTGACTGAACTCTTGTCTGCTCGCTTTAACCCCTGACGCAATGGCCCCTCTTTTTCTAAGCACTAATCAGAATGTACTAATTTTATGTTAACATAGATTTTTTTTTAAAGATTTATTTATTTATACATACAAGCTGGGGTACAGGCCAGAGGCGTGGGGCGGCGAGAGGGTTCACCAGAGACAGAGTGGGGAGCAGAACAGGCAGATCAGAAATACACTGCTGAGGGGAGCAGCAGGCGAGGCAGGAGAGGTCTGCCGCACCACGTGGGATTCTCCCTGGCTGGGTGTCGAACTCGCATCACGTGCTGCTGACAGCTCCACAGCCCAGCGCTTAACCGCTGCGCCACCAGGGAGGCCCCATGTTAACATAGATCTTGAGGTTCTGATACCACAAGCTAGAAATAGTGACTCCTCGATTAATCCTAATTTAAGGAGCCTTTTATTTAATAGGCAGCAGCACAGAACTAGGCAGGATTTGCTTTGAACCCCATCTCGTGTGATGGGGTGATGGGGTGTACCAGGACCTCTGTGATCCTCAGTTTCCTCACCTGTAGCATGGAAGTCAATGTCTTATTCAGAGTGAATGTTGTTGGCACGGAATATGGCACAGAGAACTGCCTTCTACGGAGGCAAGATTAATACTTTCAAACAAAACAAATGATGAAGGTAGACAGGGATCCCCAGATTCACAAATACAAACACTTGTTCAGAATCCTGAATTTCTGCAATCACATATCTCTAGAATCACGGACATCCTCGTAGGTTAAGACACAAGTTATTTATCTCTGGACCTTTCAGTAAAGTTCTCTTTGTTATATGGGGAGTAATTTTACACTGCAGGCAAAATTCTAAAAAATCTGTTCTTAAAAGATTCTTGGTCCCACACAAATCTCATGGTGAACATGTTCCTATCAAGAAAAGTTACAGCTGAATTCAATTTTTCACCACTTGTATCTTTGTTTTCAATTTCTGGCTAAAATTTTGTTAGAGTGGTCTACATCAGCTTTATTCCTGTTACTAGCCTCATCAGCTGACTTTCTTCTGATACTCTTTTTTTGTTGTTTTTACCATAAAGAAACAAAGCTTATGGGCTTCCCTGGTGGCCCATAAGGATTAAGTCTCAGAGCTATGACGCTATCATTACTATGGCCTGAGTTTGATCCCTGGCCAGGGAGCTGACCCACATGGCACGGCAGACTTCTTCTGTTTTACCCACTGCTCCCCTCAGCAGTGCATTTCAGTGCATCTGCTTGTTCTGCTCCCCACTCTGTCTCTGGTGAATCCTCTTACCCCCTATACCTCTGGCCTACCACCCCAGTTCTTCTATGCATAAACAAACAAAACTTAAAAAAAAAAAAAAAGCTTCGTTACTTCAAGAAGTTGATACCACCAGTAAGAAAAATTAAAGATGAAGATGTGGGAGCTAGCTAGACTCACTAATGAACTA
Source organism: Scalopus aquaticus (assembly GCA_004024925.1). NCBI lineage: Eukaryota > Metazoa > Chordata > Mammalia > Eulipotyphla > Talpidae > Scalopus > Scalopus aquaticus. Next base: position 79,014 of record PVIJ01004735.1, on the reverse strand, counting down.
AGTGACTTTCTGCACAGTACCAGATAATTCAAATATTAACTTTGACAAAGTCACAAGTTATCTCCAGTCATGGGCTCCTGAGGGCTTCCCACTTGCCAGTGACACTGAGAATATCATAGTTTGTTGCTAGTCTGTAGGACTGTGTTTAGTAACAGAATACTGGGACAGTGGGATACTCCAAAAAAACATAGAAATGAGCTTGGTAATATAGCCTTCTTGGTGATACTGAAGTGCTTGGACAAGAAAGCTACATAATATTACATTAGTCAGCATACTCCAAACATGTCTGACTATGGAAGTGTTTTTAACATTTTTATTAACACCTCATAATATCCATACCACTGATATTACTCATAGCAATTTCTTCTAGTAAGCCCAGTACCTCAAAGAAGCACAAAATCAGCTCTAGCCAGTATAACAAGCAATGTTTGAACAAATTCTTTCATCCTGTTGGGGGGAAAGGATATCCTAAACAAATTCCACAAACAGGTTTTATGGACCCCACTCCTACATCAGACCAAAGAGATCCAAGACACCAAGGACTACAAATCACATAATGTCATCACCACCAAAAGGAGGACTGCTGGGAATTAAGGGTGGAATTAAGCAGCCAGGCTTGGTATATAATCAGACACGTGAGCCTGGGGGTCTGGTTTTTTCACCAGCTTTCAGCATGCTATTGGGGTTCCACGACGGTGGAACTATGAGGACACATTCACCAATTTCTCTCTCTCTTTCTCCCTGAGTGATTCATTTTTCATTTTTCACTTTTTGTGAATAAACCCTTTATTAACCTTTCTGTGTGCGCCTGCAGTTGAGTCTCATTGTAAGTCCCTTTTAAGTGTACAGGTGAGGACCCACAGTTGGGCCAACCCATTTCACACTGGGTTACCCTGTAACAGTTTGGCCATCCCCACGTATTTAGTAACAATTAATGATATGTAATGGCAAGTTGTTTATTCCAGCGGTTCAGACTAAGTATAATTTACTCTTCTGTTCTGAGTCAACACTTAATGACCTCAGTGATGGAGCTTTAGAGAAAGTAACATTTGGCTATGTGTAAGGAAAAAGAGGTGAATATTTTGCTTTGGTTCCTATGTAAGTGACATCATGGAGAGGCAGGCTCCTCTAGATATTCCTGGAATTTTTGTTTCTCTGATGGGTCTACTGGTGACTGTTAGTCCATGCATGTCTCTGGAGCCATTTTTCACAATTCTGTAGGTGTCTGGGGCATTAGGATGAATGACATCTTTTCATCATGAGAGCAGTGAGTGTGTTTATTCAATATATTTAACTCCACTGTGAAGAAACCTTACATTGCAAGATCGTGTTGGACATGCATCCTTTATCAGGTAGACTTTTTGCAAGATGAAAGCACATGATGATGTGCATCTGTCATTTCTAATGACTCAACCTCAGAGGGACTGACCCTGTGTCTTCACTGTAGTCACTTCTCTTCCTCCACACTTGCTGTCACCGCTAATTTAGAGTTTCATGTGTTCCTGTTTCTTTTTTCCCTTATCATGTTTTATTAGCTTTTCTCCTAAGCTTTCACCTTAGGAGAAAACATGTGAGACCTTAGGAGATCTCACATGTGCTTTAGCTGTATTTCTAGTTATTAAATTACTTACACTCAAACATTATACAAAAATGAACAATGTAAAAACAAATAAAATTTAAAAAATACATCACCTACACATTTAGTGAGAAAATCAAATTCTCAGAACTGAATACCATCTTTATAATTTTTAATTCATAGTGAATGTTACCTATTAAAATTTAGACTCAGTCTCAGGATGTTGAAAAAAGCCATGCTAAAATAAAAAACTAATACCATTGTGATAAACTGTTACTACTTACATGCCACACGTTACTGTCAAATTTATAAATTGATAGGCACAACTTTACTGTGGTATTTTCTGGATGTTTACAAGAAAACAAGTGCAGGATAAACCTTGAGAAAACATACATAGCTCATTTATATAGTTATTAATCGTCGCTGATATTTATTGACTATTTCTTGTAAAACAAGCATTTCAAAGATCTCACTTAATCCTCACAACAATCCTTTAATAGGTATCACTGTTATATCCATTTTACACTGAGAAAACCAGGAGTTGAATAAGTAACTGCATGAAGGTCATACCACCATCAAACAGGAACCAGGTAAGAATTTGAGAAATCAGGAAACATTTTCACTGTGCAATTCCAAACTACCATGCACTGTCTGGGAAACTCCTGTCTCCCACCTGTTAAATGGAGCAGCTATTCTCTGACCAGTAACAATCCATATAAAATGTTATGTGAGTCAAAGGAAATTAACAAATTTTAGAGGACGACACCCCCCCACCCCCCTAGTGTTCCTTTTGAAATGTCCTTCCTATGTGATGTATGTTAAATACTATCATAAAGTGCTTTGGGGTAGTAGTTCTATTTTCATTAGTTTACAGACAAAAATCTTCCACAGTAACAATTTTAGCTTTTCTGAGAAGACCACAGTGTTACAAAATTTACAGCCAGAGAAAGGGGTTCTACACTGGGGTAGTAGAGGTATTTGGGATAAAAACTACTGATTCAATTGAGCCTACTAGCTCAGCTTGCAGAGAATTCAAAACAAGATTAGAAACAGGAAGGTAATTTATCACCCAAGGGAGGGGAGACTGTCTTTGACATTGAATTATGGGGTAGGAACTTGCATGTGAACTCTTTCTGCATAACAGTCTTGCCCAGATCCCAGACTGAAGTGTTTATGGCAATGAAAACAATTCCAAAAATAATGAATGCCTTTGGTCTGGACACTCCTCTCCCATTCAACTCAGCTCCCTAACACTCTCTCAGCACCCAATCTTCTTACACAAGCTGCTATCTGCATTGTTAGCCACCATCTGTGTTTAGGGAACCCTTACAGTTTGAATTACCTCAATTTTATTCCTGATCATTCTTCCAGGACCACCACTGTATTTGACTAGCCGACATTCCTCTCTACTGAACTCCCAAACCAACCACATCCCATATCTCATAACTTAGCACTTAATAATAGTAAGGTCATTTACTGTCTCACAGAGGCGTTCTACAATTACTAGCCTTAAATTCACTGACCCAGTTACCACATTTTACGATACCATATCCTTCACAAAATACATAAAAGCACTCAAGAAGTTAATTGATTAAGATGCCAGACCATAAGGGAATACTCTGAAGGAGATAATACCTTTCAGTAAATATAGAATTTTCACCATTCTTTGGCAGAGTTGCATAGATGTGCTAACAATGGAGTTGGGTCACTGGTTTTAAGAAACAAAGTACTACACAAAATTTTAACGGTTTTACTCTTAATAAATCTGCTAAGTTAAAGTAGTCTAACAAAAAGAAAACCAGAAGTACACATCTTTTATGGAGCCATATTCTGTGGCATTGGTTAAAGTGGACGGTGGGTTATGATGCCTCATCGGATCTCAACACATAGTCCTGTAAGAGACAGCAAGGACGTAAACAATCATCACTTGCTCTTGTAAACACCATTACCAAAGACTTTTATTTTCTGCTACATCTTTCGATATATATAAAAAAAGAAGTTTATTAGTGCTGGAATATCAGTTAATTAGCTCTCCCAAGAAACTTTACCACTCACTTTTGGAAAATGGATAATAAAAAATTTTGAAGCAAGAGATTCTCTAGAAGCAAACCAGGAAGGCCCTGTGTGAGAAGCTCATTCTCTCTGACTAGCATCCTTGGTGGACTGACAACTCGATAGAAGTCAGCACAGATGCCACACAAACACTGCCAAAGGGACAACTCTGAGCTGACACAAAACCTGGATTTACAGGCCAATAATGAAGGTATCTTGGACAGACCCCAGATCCTGCCTTTGGCTGGCTAACAATTTTCCTCATGAGCTGCTCCTATCTAAAAGATTAATAAAATAAAATGTATGATAAAAACAAAGAGAGATTTAGCTCTCAAATTGTAACATAATTATGCTCACACAATCCAACTAATTCTCACCAGCCTGAAATTCCTCAGAAACCCAACTGAATATATCACAAACAGTCTGGTCGTAAAGCCCATGTTTCCCAGCAATAAAATTGCTGCAATAAACATTTGGGTTCTTTTCCATTTTTAGAACCATTTTGAACAACCTGTTTCCAATGTATTTTATTAGCACCCTCAAAGTCTTCCAATGAATGACAAAACCCCCAATGCTTTTTCTGAGTGGCTGACACTAAACAATAATGCTGTTTTTCAGTGTGTAGTTTCCCACTGCCAAGTAAGAGCTTTCTGTTAGGTTGGCTGCTACTAAATCTCTCCCTGAGACACAGGCAAACTACAGGCATCTAGTACAATGAGCTATCTCCCTTGAACCTTTGCCATTCCACCATTAACCAGAAAGGATTTTCAATGCCAATAAATGCCCCCAATTTAAAGACAACTTGCTTCCTTAGATTAAAAAAAAAAAAACTCATCTACTAATCAAGCAAACACCCACAATTCTGCCTACTAGTCCTGTGTCTGTAACCAATCACTTTCTTCAATCAAGTAGTGCATTATTCTATAGAGTTCTACACATGAAGAATCTTTGGTGCTTTGGCAATTAAAGCATTAAGAAAGTAGTGCACTTCCATCTAGTGTTTCGCATGCAAGAGTCAAAAGTTGTTCCCACTGCAATATATAATTTAGAAAAGGATATTTTGAAAAATTTTGCTTTTCATTCCTCCTGAAGAGAAAATTATTGACACAAAATACATCCAATCTCCTTTAATTATAACCTGAAGATACTGAATGATCTCAATGATATAAAATAAACATATTTTCAAAGAAAATCTTACCATACAGCCCAAAGGTACTGTTGGTCTCCAGGGTGCCATTCCACACCTAGAGCCTTCTCTCTGTTTCACTTTTCTGTCTTTCACCAATAGAGTTAATATATTCCCCAAGAGATAATGTTTTAGGTGTGCTCATTTATCACTTCATTTAAGTCACAACCATTTTAGGAGGTATTAGTTGCATTCCCATTTTATAAATGAATCATCAGAGTAGTTCAGGGAGTTCAATCAACTTGGTCACAGAGCAATTAAGTACTAGAAACATCATTCAGTATCAGGTCTTCTGATCTAGAATCTGTACCACTGGGCACTCTGCTAAACCACCTCTTTATCTTCTCTTAACTGATCATAACTTTATAACTCATGCTAAAGTAAGGAAACATCTCCTGGAAAATTGTTCTCAAACAATTCTCAGGTCACCAAGTCACCACTGACCCCAGACAAAATTATCTCAGAGGATATCATCATGCATGTCCTCATAAGAGAATTTTCTATATAGTCCACCAGAATAAAAAGGGCTGACTTGATTGCATTCTGTGTAAGAGGCGAACGGAGAGTGAATTCAGGAACATGCTGCTACAATGCAAAAATAGTAACCCTGACCCACAAGCTCTACCTTGTTGAGAACTGTTCTCAACCACCCTACTCCAAATCAGTCTCCTGCAGAGATGAAAGACTTGAGCAGCTAGTTCCTCAATGCTGTTTTTCCTTTGCATTCTATAACACTTCCACTCACACATGTTCAGAAAAAAACAATGTCATTGTTTGATCATTGCTCCCTCTTAATCTATTTCTGAGTAGTTTTTCAGAGCTACTAAATGCACAAAAACACAAAGAGATAAAAAATTTTTAGATGGTTAAGAAAAATAGAGTAACGAGGAACAAAATGAGTAACATCAACACCCCAAAAAGCAAGAGCTACTCCAGGGTCGTTGACCCAGTCAGTTAACTGTCCATGTCATGAGCTATTCCTGTAATCCAGAAGATCTGAGCGAAGAATTGACAAAGTAAAACAATGCAGTGAGCCACCTGGACCAAAGGGTAGTGCTAGAAAAGTCCTCTTATTTGTCTTTTAATTCAATACAAAAATAATGCACATGGTTGTACTTCTATGCCAGTGAAGAATGAATTTAAAATCAACAAGAGAATGAATTTTAAAGTAACAAAGGCGATACCACACATATAAATAACCAAAGAAAGCAAACTGGCAAAATACAACAAAAATAATATTCGACTCTGAAAAATATGGTGGTAATGGGGGAGGGGGAGCAATGAGCGGGGGTGAAGGGGGGAGGAGGAGACAATGGTGACATGGGCTCTGGTGTGGGTCAATGAAGATGCGCACACATCAAGGTGTGAAGCAGTATTCTCCAAATTATCTAGTTTTGTAAACTCATGGTCAATCAAGAAAATCTGGTTAAAAAAAGAAGGATCCCACAATGAGTCGGCATCACTTGCCATTTGGCATGTGTGAACCAACAGTGCCATTTTGATATTTTCCGATTTGTTGTGCAATTGCACAGTTTTCCTTCATTTTAATTTCAAGGTTTGTTTGTTTTTTAATCACACCTGCACTTTCAGGAACTCTCAGAGCAGAGATTTTCCTGTCGTCAAAGCATGGTTTCCCAGCTGTCAGAACAGGCCTCGTCTGCCCGCAGGGGCGCTGAGGTAGAAATCAAATGGCCTCAAATGTCTGGAACTTTACTTTCAAACTATTTAAAGGGAACTTATTTGCATCAATTAATTAATTTAAATTTTTAAGTATACCTTCTAGGATCTGTAATTTTAATTTCAGCTAAAGAGTTTTTGTTTGTTGTTGTTGTCTTTTAGTACACACCGAAGCAGTTTTTATAAACAAGGTACTTTGTTTATAAATCCAAGAGTTGGATTTTCTGCTGTGAGAAGGGATCTGTGGAAGTCATATGTTTGAATACTGGCTATTAAAATTTATTAATACTATAAAGAGGAATATTATTATTATTAAGGGAACAGTAGCCACATGGAGGTGACCGTTTTTTCTTCTGGCTCATTCCCACCAGTACAAAGGGGACCTGAGAACTTGTAAGCATCTCTGAGAATATCCAATTCTAAAGCAACACCCTATTTCATAAAATCTTAGAGGACTGTCAACCTTACAATATACCGCATATATTTAAAAATAGACTTCTGGGTTTTTTTTTATTAGACTTTCAAATGATTTTATTTCAATGGTCAGTTTGTAATATTTTCTCATATTATTACTCCAACCCATTTCACATACTTTTTTATTAACTCCTGTCATGACTAAGACACAGCACTTAAAGTGCATGAGGGCCCTGGGTCATACTAGTATTACTTTAATTCTTATCTTCAGAAGATTAACTAATGTTTTTTACCATTTTGTGAACTCAAGCAGTCCTTCAAGTGCAACTCTAGGAAATGGGTCACATTTCAGAAATTCTTTACTGACCCCTAGCCTTCAAAGTGAGTCAGCAATACTCTACGTGAAAGCCCCCTTCTTCAGAAGGAAACTACCTCTTCAAAGGAAAGAGGGTAGAGTTGCATTTGGACAGTACAGGAACCATCTGTGATGAATAGGGCAAGTCAGAACGTTCTGTTTATATTCTGGCTGCAAATGATTCATTTTAAGGATTTAGATATGATATTAAGATTCAAACATGGGACTTTCCTCTCTGCTACTAGAAGTGTGGAATTTTCATCAGGGATTGCAAGAATATCATATGTGCACCATGTTCTATCTGAAAAAAAACTTTTCAAAGTCCTTACGTCTAAGGATGGAGTAATACCTAATGTGAATAACAAGAGTAAGAAAAGAAAAGGTTGTAAATGAAGAACTATAAAATTCTTTGTTGTTAGAAGCCAGGTCTTCATTTAAGTTACAGTTTGTATAATATGTGTGCATATGTGTGGATACACATATATAGGTATGCATATACAGTATATATAGTGAGGCAATGGGAGGAAGGAGAGGGAGAAGGAAAGGAAGGGGGAGGGAAGACTGCAGCAAGGGAGGGGAAAATATTGAATATGAAAATATTGAATTAAATTTTCTGAGGTAAAAAATAAGACTTAGAAAATTGAAATGCAATTTCACTTATTAATGGTCAGTCAATAATAGTCCACAGTAGAGATTCAAATGCAAACTAAGCAAATACACTCTTTGGCCACTTCATCTGAAATATATATAGAACAACAGTAATGCATTCTTTGATGTATTTCTCAACTAATTTCCTGCCCCATATTGAGACTAAGTAAATGCCACAAAACCGCAAATACAAATTATTCAAAAGATATTGCGTGTTTATCTAAAAAGAATCTAGCTTCCAAATTATTTGGGACTCTAATCTATTCCATTTCCTGAAAAACACTGGGATTTCAGTTCATGAGGTCCTGATTACAAGCTTATTAAAGCACTCACAATCCACCTGCTATCAACTCAAGGGCATGGAAATTTTCTAGAGCTCAGCCTGGGTCTTGATGAAGGGTTACAGCAGCATAAAGCCTCTTTTATTGAAGAGACCTCAAGTTCCAGACACCTAACACCTTAGGGACACTTTAGCCTATTCACATTTGGAGCGAGAGAAAGGGGGGTTCACTCAAGGTCGTTTCTCATTCTAGGCTTTTCTAAATCATCATATTTTAAAGAAGTCTGAAAACTCCATTGTCTGATTTTTAGGAAAGCCTGATTTGGTCTTAGATAAACCCATTTCAATAAAACAACAGACAAAAGCTGGTTAGAGGAACGACACAGTTGAACTGAGTCAACGTGGTCTCCTCAAATTGGAGTTACTTATTAAGCAGTTTAATGGTTAGTCTTTTGCAAATAAATGGGAAATTTACTTCCAAAACACAGAAACATGATTAAAGCTCATTTTACAGTTTGTCCTTTATGGACACTCAAGCGTGTTTTATTTTATTAAACTCTTAAATAATTTAGTGACTATCAAATAGCATCCTAATTAGAGGCTACAATAAGGGAGACACAATGTGACCATGGGGAAATGCGGGGAAAAAAAATGCCAGCAGCTCTTTTGAGGAGAAATAGGGCAAGTAAATCAAGTTCCCGTGAGCACTTGCTCCATTTCCCAGCTCAGAAAGCACAGGAACAGGGTGACATGCAAACGTATGTCACACACTGAAGATGCATCTTAAAGATCCTACTTGGCTGAACATTGTAGAAGTATAAGTAGAATCCTTTTAACAGCTCTACAATGTTTTTCTCAGGAGAAGTCGACAATGAGCATTTTGTATTATACCGAGGCAATTGCATTATAGACACTAGCTCTACATTTTACAATCACTCACAAAGCAATTGGAATTTGACTATAAAACAAACCAAGGCCTTTTCTCCATTACCAACAAATTTCTAAGCCGTATTGTTCAAGAGAAGAATGTGACTGAATAAAGAGTCCAAAGCCTGGAAGTGACTTGGGCTTTAAAGCACTTACACAGATGCTGTCAAAATAAGGATTTTTTTCAAAGCTGCTTTCACAGTGAAGAGAATTCAGGAACTGGAGAAACATCTGAATAATCTCATATGAGCACAATACCTCAAGGGCTCATAGCTTTCTAGAGATGGATAATCATTTAATAGTTTCATTAATCCATTGCATATTATAGTAAAAAAGCCCAGATTACAAAAAAAATCCAGATGTGAATATACAGATGCAAAATTAATCCACTCTCAAAGCCCCCTTGTGAGTAGACAATGTATTTAATGATAGAGATAGGATTTCTTTTAGGGGAAACAATGGGGATGTTTAAATGCCTTTGGATAATACAGTTTTTATAACTAAGAAAAGTTAGTATATGCCTCAAATGTTAAGATTAAAATGTTCAAATATTCTGAAATTTTTATCCCAGAATTTTTTGTCTCCTCAAATAACAAATTGTCAAGCTAGAAGTAACATGTCAGGGTGCAAAGACAGTGAATTAGGTAGCAAGTAGATCTAGGTTCAACATTTTGACTTTGTCACTTTTAATTGTATGACGTTAAGCATGCTAGCCTAACTCTTAGGTGCTCTGTCTCACATTATGGAAAAGAAAGCTATTGAAGTAACACTTAAGTCATAATTATTTGAATTATGTGACCTGTTGGCATAGTCTGGACTCACTGGTCACGCTGTTGAACTCTACTTAGAAAATTCTATCAGAAATAATATGAATACTAAACAGAGAATTATAAAATTTGGATTTCATTTCGATTTCTCAGAGACTGCCTCATTTTTACTTTTCATCAGTCTTGGTCTTGTAATTGAAAAGGAAAAATAATTATGCCCTATAAAAGTTAAGAAGTCCACTGCATTTACCCTGCCACCATGTATATTGTCTGGCCCTCAAACTTGGCACCTTACCAGAAGTTTAGGACAATTCATTTTTTTTTTTTTTCTGGAAAACCTAACATCCCATACTAGCAATAGCCCATCTGGTTTTATTAAGCATCTTCATCTTTGGACAATATGTTCAGTCTTCCCGGAAAAGATGTTTTCATTTCATGAGTAAAAGGCAAGAGTATAATAGATCCTGAAAGACCTATATAGACTGGCTCTATTACTTACTAGCTATAACATTAGGCAAATTTTTAATGTATACCAAAAAAAAACATTAAATTCTCTCTAAATAGTAAAAACATCTTGAATTATTGTAAATGTTGACAAATCATGTATGTGTGTGTATATACTCATACACGTTACAAAATTATATCTGGCCTATATAATATTACATCTTGCGGTTGTAGTGATGATGATGAGATGATACTCAGCAAAAATTAACTGGACAATTATTAGAATCTCACACAGGCAGAGCCACATCATGAAGACATGGCAAAGAAGGAATAAAAAATAGAGAAGGGAAAAGCTTAATGTTAGTGAGCTTTCTGTCTACAGAAATCTTTCTAGAGAGAACTACCTGTTTCTCATGATTCCTGAGGTTTCTCAGTTGCTGTGAGTTGGATAATGTTCTCACCAACTGAAGTTTTTTCATTTTTTAAACCTTTTTTAAAGATTTATTTATTTATGCATACAAGAAATGGGGTGTAGGCCAGAGGTGTGAGGGGTGAGAGGATTCACCAGAGACAGAGTAGGGAGCAGAACAGGCAGATCAACTGAAATACACTGCTGAGGGGAAGAGTGGGCGTGACAGGAGAGATCTGCTGTGCCATGTGGGACTCTCCCTGGTTGGGTATCGAACTCGTGCTGCAGTGGCTCCGGATAGCTTCATAGTGTTGCGACTTAATCCACTGTACCACCAGGGAGGCCCAAGTTTTTACTTTTTAAAAATGATTTGATTTTGTCTTTTCCCCCACCCTTTTCCCTAAATATTGTATAAAAGTTGCATTGGAGATATTTAGGTTTACTATTTGATCCACAGATCTCAGAAATGTGAAACAAGGTAGAGATAACCATTTAGGAATGAGCACATCACCTAGGAAACTCAGGGACTGACAGTGAGCTCTGCCAGTGGCCTAGGGCACCGCATCCACACGCAGCCTGTGGCTAGGATGGTGTGTGTCTCCTGATGGGGCAGGGGATGACTGGCACTCTGGCTGTCAGTGTGATAACAGATTGAGACAGGCTAGACTATCTTTGACACCTAGGGGAAGTAGCAGAAATTGGTCTGTACGTCCACAGGTGTAATGAAGCAGGCATACCTGGTCAATTATCTAACTCACCTTCTCTCAGAATGTCATTTCTTAACAGCCACAACAGGGTGAAAAGCAGCTTTTTGCTTCTATCCCTCTGGGCACAGCTCAAACATAGTTGAAACAAACTGGGACAATTGCAGTGTCTCTCTTAGTCATGTGTAATTTAGATGCAGGGCTGAAGTTACATTAGTAGTGAAGTCTAATAAAAGTTCATGAACAACTACAGCTGCCACTGGAGTTACATGATTCCTCCTGTCCCTGGAAACTTGTGCTCAGTTTTTCTCTGGATTAGAAGAAGGAGATCCATGTCCTTTCCAGCTAGTGCCCCTTGATGTAAACTAACTTGAGAAAATTACAATTAATGGTACGATAATATATTATTACTAATTACTGCTATTAACTGAACTCAAATTACAATAAGAATCTGACTTAAGATCTCATGATATACAAAAGTCATTCCTGAAATGCAGTCTGTACAACCAATGGTTAACTTCTAAAACATTAAGATGTCACCATCTAACATTAAGTTCCTGTATTTTTCACGTATGTAACACACCTTGTCATTACTTCTTATGTTTTGTTAGCATCGCTGCTAAAATAAAATGAAAGTTAAAGCCAAAACTGTCATAGAATAAACTAACAAATGTGTTGTTACTTGAACTAAGACTGTCTAATGTTGTAAACTGTAAAGAACACATACTTACGAGTTTTTATGTGACATCCACCCAAGGGATACTAATACTGCACCCAGTCTAAAGCTCTGACCATCAAGAAAGGCAAAAGGAATGATAATCTACCTTGTTTCCACAAATCTGCAGGCATTAAAACATATTCTCCATATGCTTTAGCACCGTCAAACACACACTGCCTACCTGTCTCTGGGGAGTCAGAGAAATGTATACCCTTCTCACTACTGGGTCACTCTCACAGCAGAGTCCTACCTAAAGCCAGAGCTCAAACTACCAGTGTCACTCAATTAATAAAGGAATGAAGAAGAGAGGTAAAATTATCCAACAAAAAGACAACTGAGTCCCATCTGATGCTGTCGGGCAAAGGTAAACCAGTTCTCCCCAGTGTACAGGGGACACAATGCTATCTGTCTCCTCACCCTCGCCAGCCCCAGCTCCATTCACTTACAGCACTGAACTCGGAAAAAATGGCACAAACCAGATTCAAGTTACTGTAAGCCCTTACAGTCTTAATGCAGCAAAGTCTAGCAATATTTATTTCACCAATTTAAAAGGACTCTGTGATAACTGAAGCTCTTTTCAGACTTAAAATCCCAACAAAAAATGAGGGAAAAAGAATTATCTGTAGACCCGTCAGATCCCTGAAGTCTGTGTTTATTTCATTTAATAACCCAGTTGACAATGACAAAGCCACAGTGTGGAGTGACAAGAGGTAGAGAGCCTGGATGGCTTCCACATCGGGGGGCTCAGATGCCTCTGGCATGAAAAATGCTTCTTGGTCTCGGTGCCTCCCACTCAGATTCCTCATAAGGAAAGGGGGAGCCCAGAGTGTACTTTTCTCACTAGTGACCTCTCAGAGTCTATCCATCCACAGAAGTGTGAGCCAATTTGAGCACTTTGAAGGAAGTAGTGTAAGAGAGAAAATGGGAGGGGAGGAATTAGCCTCTAGTTATCACACAAGGTGGGGAGACATTCAAGGTTTCCGTGGTTGACCAGTCTCCCTTCTACAGCCAACCCAAGAGGAAGGAAGCACACAGTGGTCTGGATTTAGATCACATTTGGCCAACTTTCCATTCCTCCGATGGAAAATAACGGTAGCAGTGATGATGAGGACAATGATGACTGACTCTAATGTTTTCTATTTGCTAGTATGCTTGAGGTTATTAAATGAGAATATGCAATAACTTTGTAAAATTTAAAGTTGTGAATGTTTTTTAGTGTTTCTTTTCCAACTAGAATCAAAGCTAAATGTGGATACTTAGCTGGACTTGGAGAGTTCTGGGCATAGGAGAGATGGAAAGATGATAAACACTAATAGCCTCATTGACTGTACACTTAATTTGGACTAATGCCTTTATGTTGATGAAGCAGGGTCACAGAGAGGTTGGCTAGCAGAACAGTGAGCTGGGATGCGGATCCCGAGAGTGTCATAGACACAGGTCAGGCTTTTTTCACTCTGTGTTCTCTTCCCCTTTGCTGTTCCAAGACCTTAGAGCTGAAGTAATATGGAGAGACACTGTCCAAAGAAATCCTAGATCTAAGATCGATGTGCTAAAATAACAAGACCAGAAATCTAACGTATATACACATACGCATGTCTGCACACACTCACCCTCAATCTGGTGTCTGAAATGAAAGGAAAAATAACCAGAGACCTAAAAGAGAACAATCAAATGGGGAAAAAACATGGGATTCTGGAGGAAAAAGCAAGGGAGACACAAGCCCTCTGGTCTGATATAACTTGAAAAAGTGCCAACAAAAGTAGTTAACACAGTCATCCTTTACCACATTTTGTCACAAATCTTGTCATGTGGCTGTTGCTGACATAACTTTTCTACTAATCCTTTCCAGCCTGTGCAATGGAACTGGTGAGCAGTCCCATTTGAGCCTTCTCCGATAAATCCCATAATCCTCACCACTTGTTTTTTATTCCTCAGCATCAATGATGATTGATGCCTTAGGATTTGAAGTAAGCATTGTTCCCACTCCCAGTTTTTTATAGAACCAGTCTTCTGATGATGACAATCCATTGTTTTATCATTTAATGGTGTCCTATAAACAGGAGGAAGATGGCTGAAGTTAAGATGGGACATTAATTTCCATTTCTAGGAGGATAACTCTTCCAGTGTTTTCTAAACCTGTGCATCTGGCCTTCTGACAGTCCTGTAAACTCAGGAAGATGAATGAAGTGTCTCTTTTAAAGTCATCTTTAACAGTCTATGCATGGGCATGGGCTGAAAATTCCAGAGACTGAGTTCATCTGCTGCTACATTAAGGTGCCAGGTGGAGAATAAGTCACTGAGATTCAATCACCTACTGCAATAAAGCTTTCCTCAGAGCCCCTTGTCTAAAAGCTTTTGAATGCTGAAGATATAGTAAATGCTGGAGACCCCCACCTGCCTCTAACAGATGGACTCTACTCCCTCAAAGCCTAAATAGTCCAATGGATAAAATTTATTTTCTTCAACTCATTTCACTCTTCTGGATAGCAAAGTAGGAAAATTGTAGCATCTCCCAATAGCCTAGCAGCTGCCACATGGTTTCATGACCCATTAGTCACTAGCTGATGATCCTGTCTGTGTAAAAGTGAGTCTTTCGGTAATGCTGTCAGAGCACATGGGGCTGCACCTCGGTACCCGCGGGAGCACTTGCAGGACCAGAAGACGCCATCGATCCAAGCCAACTCTGAGACGAGGGGCAAATGTGACTTTAGAGTATTGGAAGTTGATTCTTGAAGGAAAATTAAGAGATGCCTCAGCTGACTGTGGAAGCTAGACATGGTAAAGAGAGCACACACATACACCTGAAGTACAGGAATGCCCCTATGTAGGAAGCCTGGAAGCTGTGCTAAGCACAACTGGAAAATGTGAGCTCAAAAGACAGACTCACTCACTGTTAATACCTCCTTTGTCAGGTTGTAAAATGTCAAGAACACCTCAAGAGCTGATGATGGCCAAGACTGAGGTGAGCTATCTCTACAGTGAAAAGCCAGGATGTAAGACAAGAATCCCTCAGGTAACAAAATAAAGGAAAAGACAAAGTTCAACAAAAACAAACCCTAGAAATCTAACTGGATAACTGATGCTGTCAGAGGGGGTCCTTGGGGGTTGGAGCCAAAGGAACAGGGAACAGTTCCAGGGGAAATGGTGGATTCCTTGTGCTTTGATGGTGGGTGTGGTGTGGAAACATATATCCGAAGAGGTGTAAACCTGTATTCCTAAATCATATGCAATGCTATAAACCAGCATTATCGCAATAAAAAATAATAATTAAAAAAGAAAAATAGTTCTTCCAAAGAATGACTGCTTATGTCTGTGGACACTTGACTGGTGTTGAGCCCCATTTCTCTGAAAAGTAGGAACAGCATCATCAGTGTTGCCAAAGAGATCCCTTGGTCCTCCACACACACTGGGCGCTCAATGTCTGACAGCTACTACTGTTGACTCCCAGTGGATCCATCCCCCATCCCGGACACGAAAAAGTTACAAACCAATATGTCTGCCAGGAAAACAGCTTTTAAAATCTTCTTTCTTGGGCCTCCCTGGTAGTGCAACAAGTTAAGTCTCAGCACTCTGAAGCTATCCGCAGCCACTGCAACACAAGTTCGATACCCAGCCAGGGAGCTTCCCACGTGGCGCAGCAGACCTCTCCTGTCTTGCCCGCTGCTCCCCTCAGCAGTGTACTTCAGTAGATCTGCCTGTTCTGTCCCCACACTGTCTCTGGTGAATCCTCTCACCACCCCACCCCACACCTCTGGCCTACATTCCAGCTCTTGTATGCATAAATAAATAAATCTTTAAATTAAAATAAAACAAAATCCTTCATTCTTCCCACTAAGTGTTCATTCAGGGACCAAACATGTACATTATATCAACAAAGAACTGACTAGAGAACGAAGTAACTTGATGGGAGAGACCTATCAGAATTTTATTTTAACACCCTCTTTACTCAGTAACTATAAGATGCCAACTGCATCTTTGTGTGGTTTTCAACTTTAGTACTCAGCTAAGGACTCAAGAAACAGACTCGATATTTTACTTTTAAGCACCTACAGCAGACAAATGCTGAAAGCTTTTTGGAAAATAGTCCCAGATTCACGGGCTGAAAGCAAACCATAAAAAGCCCCTAAATGTTCTTGTCATTCTAACTTTGCTCTTCTCACATTCAATGATGAAAGAAGCCATGGCAGTGATAATGCCAGGTAGTAGCTGGAATTTTATGAGCTGGGTTCTCATTTTTTTTGCCTTTCATGCCACTTCTCATCGATTTTCTAAGACTCCATATTAAGTGCTTGAACTATAACTTGACTCTAAGCAGCCTGGCCACAGAGTATGTTTGTTTAACCATAATACAGAGTCGGTCCCCCAAATATATGGGTGAGCTCCACCTATCAGTATTTATCCAATATGTGCATGCCTCCCTTGCCCTGCAATTGTGATCAGCTGCTCCATTTTCTGTAAATGTCTCCTAAATGGAACCTCTTGGCTTTATCCTTCAAGTCTATTCTCATCTAAACTAGTTCTGATTAAGAGTGAGGCTTGGGCCTCCCTGGTGGTGCAACGGGTTAAGTCTCAGCCTATGAAGCTATCCGCAGCCACTGCAGCACAAGTTTGATCCCTGGCCAGGCAGCTTCCCACGTGGCGCAACAGACCTCTCCTGCCTCGCCAGCTACTCCCCTCAGCAGTGTATTTCAGTAGATCTGCCTGTTCTGCTCCCCACTCTGCCTCTGGTGAATCCTCTCACCACCTCCCACCTCTGGCCTACACCCCAGCTTGTATGCATAAATAAGTGAATATTTAAAAAAAAAAAGGGTGAGGCTTCATGTCTCTCCTTGTTTAAACTCTTCTCTTGGGTCCCCATCTTCCTCAGAACAAAAGCCGCAGCCCCTATGATGACCAGCAGGGCCTTTCACAGTCTGCCTGTAGCTTCCTCTCCCTCATTCACTCTGCTTCAGATACTGTGTCTTCTTATTCTTTCTTGAGCATTCCTGTCTGAGAACCTTCGCACACATCATTTCCCCTGCCTCGACCACTATTGCCTAGGTGTACACAAGGCTGGCTCCCTCACCTGCTCAAGATGTCTCTGCTCTCCTCACTGTATCTAAATGGCAAAACTCCCTCCTTCACTCCTCCCTCATCATTCCTTCATACTTTATTTTCTCTGTAGTACTGACAACCATTTAATGTCCTCCCAATTTTACTTATACATGTTTCTTTCTGTTTCTCCTCTAATATATCAACTCCGAGAGGTCAGACATTTTGTTTCTTTTATTCTCTGCTATATCTCAGCACTTCTAACAGTGATGCCTGGTAAATATTTGTTGTCTGAGTGCATGAAACATGGCCTTAATATTCTTAGAGATATCTGCCAATCATAAAGTGCACCTTAACTAACTGGGAAATCCTTTCTACCAAGGATTCTTTCAAAATGACATTAAGTAGGTGTGGGTCTCCTAATCCTAGGAGGCCTGTCCGGCCACCATTTAGTTATCTG
The DNA here is from genome assembly GCA_004024925.1 of Scalopus aquaticus. NCBI lineage: Eukaryota > Metazoa > Chordata > Mammalia > Eulipotyphla > Talpidae > Scalopus > Scalopus aquaticus. The sequence goes on along the minus strand of PVIJ01004735.1, from coordinate 61,366 downwards.
CAATTCTGCATTCCTACCCAAGGTCAGAACTGCCCAGTCAATCAGCTATAGGAGCCCAACCCTACAAGGTGCCTTTCATCTTCTAAAGCAGATAGATGGCTTTGGGAAGGGCGTACATCAAGAGGTATGACCGGGACTGCCCAGGGGGCTGATGACGGATGCCTAAGCTTACTCCTGACTCATGCATCACAAAGTATGATCAGGAACTCCGGGGAGGGGGGGGGGGAGCGGAGGACCCATGAATGACAAAGGACCCCAGAAGCTGATCAGTGGAATGCCTTATTGATAACATTGAAACCTTGGCTGGGGAATCTAAGGCTTGACCTCAATTATAATACTGAGTCATCAAGCAGAGAAGAAATGCCTGGAGAGCAGACCCACATGGCCCCTGATGCTATAGATAATAGGAGACATTCTTTCCTACTTTCACCCTTTTTCTTTTTAGCTCCCTTCCCCTGATAAATGATCCTGTAATTAGTCTATCAATAAAAAGGCCAGGATTCTGCTCCTTGGGCAACATCCCGCATCATAGAGCCTGTTCCACAACTCCCGAGTATCAGCGTGGTGCTGCTGCTGACGCAACAAGTAGGTCTAATCTATTGCTAAAGTTGAAAATCATTTCAAAATATTTCCCAAATAACATTCATTTTTAGTGTGTGTACATGTGTATATGTTATGTATTGTTTTTCACCTTTAGTTTTATATATATACACACATACACACATATACACACATACACACATACACACACACACACATATATAATACATAGTTTTTTCCTCAGTATGCCTTTCTCTTTAATAAACAAGGAGGGTAAGCCATTTGGTTTCAAAAGAGGAAGCAAGATGTACAAACTACAGAAATAAATTTACTATACAACAATAACTTCCCAAAAAGCTGTTTTTTGTTTTTTGTTGTTTTTTTTTTTAGTCACAGCCTCTACAAGAGATTTAGAGCCTGAGACATTTAGATTGGTAATATTTAGATACAAGAACTAAAGAATTGGCTTTTGTTTTTAAATTTTTTCAAAGTCTTCATATATCAATGGTTGTTAGAATCAAAAATAAACACTGAGTCGGGAGGGACACAGGAGTAGCTTACTAGCCCCTCAAAAGGGAAGCGTTTGACCGAGAGAGAGGAGCCCTGAGAATGAGAGAAGCAACATGTCTAGACATAAGGATGGCCCCTGAGACAGCCAGTGCCATGCACCCTGGGGTGAAAATCCTCAGCTGGGAGGACAATGGAAGTCTCACAGACAGGTCTGATGATCTGTGGGTCACAGTGACTCACCTCATTTCTTTCTGGAACTTGGGAGAAGGCAGTCTTTCACTCTGTCTCCCATCAACCTGGGGCAGTCCATGGTGTACTAACGATGGGGAAATTCTGCCTCTCCTATGATAGAACAGATACATCCTAAGGACACAGGCTAGTCATGAAGCCAGTGAAGTGACCCTGGAGAAGGAGGTATGGATGGTCCAAGGTAAGGATTAGAGGACAGTCACAGCCAGTCTAGGGGAAATGGGTGACACAAGTCAGCATTAAGACAGGGACCTTGTCTACCAGGAGTGAGATCTCAACATAGAGAAGGATTTATCACATCTACAAAGTCAACATAAGAGACCAAGGGTGACATTCTTCAGTGGAACCTGTAGGAACCAGAGGTTCACACTGGTCTCGTGTCTCATCTCCTCTTCATCACCTTACAGGTGGCCTTGAACTCATAGTTCTCCTGAACCCAAGTACAGGGAAGAAACCAAGGAGAAAGAAGTGCTGAAGAAAAAACAAAACAAAACAAAACAAAAAAAAACCAAGTATCTTCTCTAGGAAGTTGGATTTAACCTAAAAGTGACAGACTTGAACTGGCAGTGAATGAGATAAGATCAAGTGGCATAGGAGTGTCCCTTCCTTTAGCAGAAATGGGTGCTACTAAGTAAGCAATACTCAGTTATGGAGAAATAAAGCTATATTTTTACCTACCTGAGTCACAGTTTATAAATTTTAAATCCACTCTGCATTTAAGGGCCAGTGATTTAGCACTGCTGAGTTTTACAGTAAAATAAAATTTTAGAAAAGTTACCAAAAAGCTAAGTATAGGGCAGACATCGTGAGGAATAAAAAAGAGCTACCTCTCCTCCAAGGAAGCATGGTAAAAATGATTCAGCTCAAGTATAATGCAGTCAAATATGAAAAATAGGATGTTCCTTGCTTACAATAAACCATATAACCCAACACAGTTATTTCCAAATGGTGTGTGGGGTTCAATTTACATAAAAGCCCAAGAATAAAGACATACTTCACAACTTCTCCAGGAGTTTTCCTCATGTATTTAAGAAATCCTCATAGCCTATTCCCCATTTTCACTCAACTAGAAACAATCTCCTCCATTGTAAGATATACAAAATTGACACAGCTACTCACACTTGTGCACAGATGAGTTACATCTTATTCAGAGTCTGCAGTCACCTTAAACGCAGGTAATAGATGGCTAAGTTATTGTTGTATTGCAGAAGCAAGAAAATGAAGTTTTTTTTTTCCACCTGCATTTCATGAGGAATATAATCCCAAAGAATCTGTGCTTTGCTTTAATAAATGTTAAAATGTCAAAAGGACTGGCCAAGAAATAAGCCCGATGATGAAGTTCAATTCCTGTTTACCACAAATTATTGGTACAACTTTCAACCTCTTTAATGACTCCGTCTCACCCGTTAAACTGCCAACTATAGGGATTGCAGAGATCATGCCCACTAGGGCTGAACTTTGGCAGGCATCTTACCACATAATGTGCACTCAGTAAAGGTTTGCTAAAATGATCAGTATTTTTAAAGCCCAAATTCTTGACATAACCAAAAGGAAACTGACTTATCAACCAAGATTGTGTTTCTGTGTTTTCCCCCAATTCCCTATTAAATCTTCTATCTCATATTCTCCATTCACTTTTTAATGCTATCACACCACTAATTCCCCCTAAACACCATGCTATATTAAGCAACAACTAATGTGCTTTAAGGAGAATAACCCCTCCCAGTATTGCAGTCTTTCCTCAAAGATACAGAAACACACGCCACATCTAATTGTGATGAACACATAGTTCTGGAAAATTGTCAAAGGTAGTTCACAGTCTTTGATGGAAGGCTGAATAAAGCTGTATATGCTTAGGGGAGGGAACCTAGGAATGAGCCCCACTTGTACTTCATTTTCAATCAGGGAAACAGAAATGCAGAACTTAAAAAACAAAATTTCAGCAATCAGAAATCTCTGACTTGGGCCTCCCTGGTGGCACAATGGGTTAAGTCTCAGCACAATGAAGCCATCAGCAGCCACAGCAGCATGAGTTCCATCACCGGCCAGGAAGCTTCCCACATGGCACAGCAGACCTCTTCTGACTGGCCCACAGCTCCCATAAGCAGTGTATTTCAATAGATCTACCCGTTCTGCTCTCTACTCTGTCTCTCGTGAATCCTCTCACCACCACTCCCATACACCCACCTCTGGCCTACACCCCAGCTCTTGTATGCATAAACAAATCTTAAAAAAAGAAATCTCTGATTTGATTCCTCTGTTGCATGCCATAAGCAAATCATTTATGTCCCCTGCTCTCACTTTCCCTATTTGCAAAATAAAGTTAGGGAAACTGGCTGGACAATTCCCATTCCATTCACCTTTCCTAGCCTCATCCCCATACTGTGTGTCAAAGGGTGCTGATGTCTGAGGCTGTATCAACTAGCCTTTTGGTTGGTCCAATGGAAGGAACTGAGAGGAATTCCAAAGCTGATAAGAAAGCAAGAAACCAAAGTTTTTGTCCCTCTCCCCTTCCTATCTGCCTCCACCAGGCCACTGAGTAGCTATAGAAGCCACATCTCTTTCTGTGCCTGATGCGCTCCCAATGCTATCACTCCCCTCCATCTGTTCTCCATATTCTCGCTTCCTCCTTTCAGGACTAGAGGTGAGAGCTGCGCACTCTTGCAGGGCTGGTGCCTCCTCCTTGCTGATTAGTTTCCTTTTAAGTTCAACAAAATCTTTTGCATAGTCTTTTAATTAAACTCTCCTTGATTTCCATTTGAATGTGCCATCGCTTTGCCACTCATACATAGGTTTTCATCACAGAGACATTGTAAAGATGATAGAAAAAAAAGTGAAAATAAATGTTCCCACTCTGTACACAGTAAGGTTACACAGTAAGGGGGTCACTGAATATGTTAAATCCTACATATGAAAGAGCAGTATTTGCAAAGAAAGCACTACTGTGATAGGATTATCCCTGTCTTTGGTCACATTAGTCCTATGTAGACAGTCACAAGGTCAGCTGCAGAGCACCTGATTATTGCTATATGCCTTTTTTTAAAGGGGAGAAGGCGACTATCCAAGTAGTTCTTTATATTTTGAGACAACCATTGGCAGGGGGGTATGATATTGCTCATTAGGCTTTTCTTTGCCAACTTGTCTATATTTAGTTCTTTCCATCTGTCCTCCCAAATCAATCCAGCCCAGTCCCTTAATCCCAGGGCTCCTTCTAAACATCTCAAGTGTCACTCAGCAGATAATGAGGGACCCAGAAACAATCACTGTTTTCCAGAAATTGCTGGCCATACTAAAGAACTATTACATTTTCCTATGCAGCCTGGTGAGCTGTCCCTGTGGCCCAGATCAGTAACTGTGTGTTTGCTGCCCCCATGAGCTACTTAGACTACCTTTATCGCTTATAAAAATAAAGACCCTGGCATCTAAGTATCATATGGTGGGGAGGTATGTCAAATTAGGAAATTTACTGTTCTTTGTCTTATTCTTGCAGAGGACCCCATTTTATAAGAAATGAGGGAAATCAATGCCTTGAGGCAAGTTTCCCAACACTTTTAGGATGAACTTTTCCTGGATTGAAGTCTTTTCCTTGGAGATATCTGAATTCCCTTACTAAATGTTTTTTATAACATTTACATATGCATGCTTTCCCTCACGTGATTTCCATGCATCACCCTTGAAAAGCATGCATTAACATTCTTGATTTTAAAATAAGGAAACTGAAACTTAGAGACATTCTTGCTTAAACCCAAGACGACCAAGTAAATGGCATAGGCAGGACTAGAACTCAAATCTTTTCACACCAAATTTCATTTTCTTCACTTAGTAAATGTTCACGAAAGACACACCATGTGTCTGATAGCTGGAATGATTTTCTGCACAAAAATAAATAAGATAGAGTGTCCACTCTACTAAAGAAGCTATAGTTGCCTTGAAAACAATCTATAGTGGTGGCATATACAGTATGAGATACTGAAGAGATTCTGTAGTGCTCCAGAGGAAGTAGAGGAGAAAGACTTCACAGGAGCAGCTGCTGGGCTGAGTCTTGACTGGCAGATACAGGTATTCAGTGGCAGCTTGGATCAAGATAATTTCTTCCTCTACTAACTACATGCTATAGAATAAACTGATAACTCTCTGTAATTTAATTCAGACTTAAATCCCATCTATTTTATTGAGAATTTTTTGAGGGTGGGACTACCAGAAAATGTGCAAACCCTACACATCCATATTCTAAAATGTGACCCTTTTCATAATTATCTCCAAACACTGAGTCCCTTCTCAATAGCTTAAATAGTTAACTCTAAAGATAAGGAATGGTGTATGTGCTATGCAATATAGTAACTATGTTCTGCATGTGGCTGTTGAAATTTAAGGTAAGTAAAACCAAATTTAAATTAAATTAAAAAATGAGTTTCAGCCACACTAGTCACATTTCGAACACTATTGCCCACATGTGGCTAATGGTTACCATATTGAACAGGGCAGGTAAAGCAACACGTCCATCATTGTGGAAAGCTCTATTGAACAGTGCTGGCAATTCCTAGGAATCTATTTTTCTTTAACAATGTTGAACCAAAGAATTATAGGCTCATATAATAATACTATAAAATTGAAATTCATAAGGATTTTATAGCTGAAGTAATCTAGAGTCATTCATTCACTTGTTATGTATGGATTCGACAAATATGTATTCAGTGCCTACTAAATGCCAGGCACTGTACTTATAGTTGGAGATATAGTGAGCAAAGTAAACATGATTCCTGCTTTCATTCATCTTAAAACCTAGCAGGACTATAGCCAATATAATATGTAACTTCAATGACTATGATCGATTACACTGGTCAACAAATGTTTACAAAAGTCATATAACTGAAATAAAATTAGTCATTTCCTATCAATTCATATGTGCTCAAACATGAACCTGACACTCAAATTCTAATTTCGGCTCTGTTTTTTTTTTTTTTTTTTTTGTAATCTGCAATAAATTGATGTTTACATCATGAAAAGCATGCCAAATCACTGGTCAACAAATTTTTACAAAAGTCATGTTATGAAATAAAATCAGTCATTTCCTATCAATTTGTATGTGCTCAACACGAATATGACAGTCAAATTCTAATTTTGGCTCTAGTTTTTTTGGAATCTGCAATAAATGGATGTTTACATCATGAAATGCATGCCAATAGTAAGGGGCCTACGGTTAATACCTGTAAAAGACCAAGCCATAGACTACATCTTAGATTTCTTCACTTGACTCTTGTATAGCTGTTCAGAAACATCTCTGGGGAGTGTCCAGCAGTAATCAGCCAGCATTGTAGTGGGCCATTTTCCCTGGTATCTTTGTTCCATTGATGTGATAGCTTGAGAACATTGGCCATGTTCATCACTAACCATACCACAGTTTTCAGAGAAGAAATCCAGATGAGAATGAAGGAAGTGAATCTTTAGAGACATATTGCAGCCAAGTTTCTGATACTGCATCAGCATGTCTTCTACTAGTTCCTTGTAGTTTTCTGCCCTAACATTCCCAAGAAAGTTTGTAGACACTAGGCAAAAAGCATTCCATGCCTATTTCACATCACCCTGCAGTAAGTTGTTGAACCGGTCATCTCAATGCAGACGGAATGTTTGGGTAGACTATTCTTGACTTCTTTTGCTTCATTATTCTGCCAGAAAGAGGAGGAACCAAGCAGAAGTAACAGTCTTTTAGTGGTTGCTTGGCTCTCTCCACACCATGGGGACTGCAAACGGCATTGATGTTCTTTTGCCATTTAACCACTATGAAAGATATGTTGTACATGTAGCACAGCATATATGTGGGGCCCAAGGCTTGTCTTGGTCACTAACCTTGCATTTGAAGTAAAGAGGATAAGCCTTCTTCACTTGAGAAGTGATACTGTTCTTCTGGTTGGCAAATGTCTCTTCCCCACAAATAGAGCAGAAATTGTCCAGGCATTTTCAAGGCATTACTGTTCTGTATTGTGCCTAAATGGATAAAATATTAACAGTTCTATGGAACAGTAGCTTAAACTGTTTCACACAAAGTCTGAAATATTTTCAATGCTCAACCTTTCCAACAGGGCTTTATATAGTGCACTGCTGACGCCAGTTTACTTCAGCAGCCACCTGGCAGTAGTATTGCATTGCATCAGAAAATGAAAATGATGCAATCAACTCTGGATGATATGTGCAGGATGGTATTACGCAACATGATGCAATATTGCATCATTTTAGGCTGATTTAGGATGTTGTTGCAGTTCTACTGGATAAATTTACACGGTGAAACATGTAACATGAATTATATGAAATATCTTCAGAATGAGAGCTCATAAAAAATTTTCAGGGTTATAGTCATGTTCAGCACACCTAGATACTATAGATTAGGGCCTTTTTAAATCAGTTATGAGCTCACTGTTGACCAATCACAGCAAGTGACAACTCTCTTACATTGGCATAGGCAGATATTTTTGTCTCCTAGAGGTCATCTTTCTAGGTCACAAAATGCTCTGCTAACTAAAAGAAATTTTCTTCCATTAATGTCTGTAGGTTTTCGATGTACGAGTTTATAACAAATGTTGTAAGTGACTTTCACCTCATATACAGTCAAATATGAGTTTTTTTAATATGGATACATTCTGTAAACTGTAGTAACAGGTAAGTAAGTCCTTGCTTAGAAAGATTTTGCAATAGAGTCAAGGTTATTTTACTAGGGACACAAGAGAAAGCAGCATTTAGTGAGAATCTAAACAAATAAAAATCTTGAAAATCATCCTTTGGTTAGGCTGGATCAATTCCTCCTATTTGGTGGGGAATCGGCTCGAGTCATTCAAGCTGGCCGTCACTCAGTGAGAGGACATGAGCGCTAGCCCACAAGTTTGGTGATTGGTGGACTGGATCTTGATTACTCTCCTGACATTGTTTTGGATTTAATTTATACAGATGATTCAAGAGAAGAACAAGGAAATACACATAAAAGAGCAAAAGTTTCTCTAAGATTTCTAATGTGACTACATTTTAGTTCCTTAATAAAAATGCTAATTATTTGTACTGAGAAACAACGGGTGTATATTTGTCAATGAAAAGCAATAACTTTAGATTTAAGAATATTAAAATGTTTCCAGAAACATGTCTTCTATAGACTAAAGGTTCACACCGCTGTGTGTGTGTGTGTGTGTGTGTGTGTGTGTGTGTGTGTGTGTTAAGGGGAAGTTAACTAAATATTCTTCAAAAAAAAAATACTTGGATGTCTTTAAGCACAGTGTTTTCCAGTACCTACAAGTTCCGTCAGGCCCTATCAACTCTCAGCTGACCCAATTTGTACATATACGTAACCTGCCAGGTGGTCCCTTTTGTCTTTTGAGTATGTAATTCTTGCCTTATAATGACTCTGCTTGTTATACTTTTTCCTTGCTGTGCACTATTCAATGTGTGCTTTCAACATAAATTGGACAAAACAAAAAGGAGTCTTCATTTTCTAGTCCTTAAAAGATTATCGTTCACCATTTTTCTCTAATGACTAACACAATGCATAACATGTGTTTGTTATAGCAATATGGGTGGGGGAGAAGAAAGAGATAAGGAAAGGAAGGAAGGAAGGAAGGGAAGGAGGGAAGGACAGTATATTTTAGGCATTTTTTATTGCACCTTCATCATTTTATTTTATTATTCAAACACCATGAATATGAGAGGCTTTAAAGTACAGAAAAAAATAAATGGTTGGGTATTTCTCAAGTAAACCAATCTGCATGTCTCACCTTCCTAGAACTGGATTTGAACACCCCTCTGAGCTCAGAGCCTTTGAGGGAAAGTGAATTGCTGGGGCCTAGGCTATGATAGACAGAGCAAGGCAGTCCTGGGAAGTCCTTCCCAGGACTGCCTGGACCGTGTCTGGTTTCCAGCGGTAGCAGGCAGTGAGCTGCAGACGGCTCTGCCTTTAATAGCATCACCTCTTTTGAGGTACATGTAAAAAGGGACTCTGACTGGGATTTGTTAAATGTGTTTTATTTTGCTCCCTAGATCTCAGTGGGCATTTCATTAAGGTTTTACTTCAGCACTAAAAAGAAAAAAGAAAAGGCTTGCAAAACCAGAGGAGCCAAGTATCTACCTAATAGATGCAAAGCTATCAATTCTGGTACTTCAGCCTAACTCAATTCCTTTCTACTCTAATAGGTTAAAAAGGCACACACCATTAGAGGGGCACGGTTTTAAAATGTGTATGTGTGTTGTGTGTGTGTAGAAAAGTGTGTGTGTGTGTATCGTAAAATCTTCACATTTTGTGAAGAGAAGTATATCCTGTGATCACCGTCCACACTATTTTATTAGCATTATACCTACCCTACTGAGGAGAGATAAAAATTGCCGCAATATTGCCTCCAAATGCTTGCTATCAATCTTCCCTCTTCAGTGAATAGCACCAAAATGGTGCAGAAGCATTTTCTGCCTATTTTAGTCTTCCTTTCTCCATACCCCTCTCTTTTCCACACTCCTGCCTGGGCAGTTGTCCAAAGTCACAATGAACACAGAAGAATATAATGGGAAAGTATTGTGTTAATTTGTATAATTCTTTCATCACTACACCTTGACATAGTTTCATAATTTAAACTTGGGCATTCTGATTGAACCTGATCACAGCAGGTCAAGATTGGGTCTGCTCTGCAATTAATCATTTCTACATTGCATTTTCCACAAAACAGTGTAAGAAACAAAGGAATGGTTTCCATCCTAACCTAGCCCTTGATGTGGAAATAACTGGCCTGGGTTGGCTTTTGTCATTGTCAAGCGTGGTAGCCCTGGCTAAGGTTTATTAATATATACTCCCTAAGCAGCAGAAAACTAGCACTCCTGGCCAACCTAAATCCCTGAAAAATTCACAGAGCATGTCTCACTTTTCTTGCTCATTCCTTTCCACCACAGCTTCCTCTGTATGAGCATTCTTTGTCCCAAAAATACTGACTTTGATCTTCCTACTTTTAAATACCATAGTTTGCCTAAGGCTTGAAAACTACATGTTTCTTTGCTCTCAGTTCAATATGCTCAGTGGGAGAAATTTGTCATTGAAGTTGTTGCTGTTGGAAAAATATAGAGATCTCCTTTCCCCTCAATCCCTGAAGCATCTGTTGCCTGGACTTCTGTTTGTATTAATGAAATACACCATCTGCATTGTGTAGGCTTTTACATTTCAGTAGGAAGCAGAAGAGGGAATCCCAAAGTAGAATCCACCAGCCATTTAATATCTCTTTGTTCACCTTCATGAATGGCTCAAAGACCACATCCTCCTGATCACCAGTGGCCACTGCCAAGGGCACCACTTTCAAACAGGGCGAACTCAAGTTCTAAATAGTCTATGATTTCTTTCATTGAGAGGATGCGCACTGCAGTATTCTAGTTGGAAGAAAACATTACAGACATAGTTTTTCCTCTGCTTTAGTGGATGGTAGGTTACTAAGGAGACTTTTAAACACAAATAACAGAAACCCAAGTCTACCAAGCTTAAACAACAAACAAAAGATGTTGCTCAACCAACTGAGAAATTCAAGGAATCAATCTTAAAGTGTGACTGTCTCCAGGTGCTCAAATGTCTCAGGAATCAGTCTCTTCCCACCGCTCAGCTTAGCTTTCCTTGCTGTTGATTATCTTCAAGCAAATTCTCACCAGACTGTCATCCTCTTGCACTGAGTTTATATTTCACCTGTTTAGGCACCCTAATTTGAAAAAAGTCCTTATGATGTAGAAATTAATCCTCTTTGACCTAAAAGGGCTGACTTCGGTCACCAAAGTCTTGAACCGATGTTTCCAAGGAGGACCCTATACAATCATTGACAGACTGGACTTAAGAGTTCACTCAGGATCTGAAGTGTGGGACTGATGCTTCTGTGTCTACATGGACTAGGTATGGGGAAGGATAAATGAACATCAGCCATGAGGTTTTCAGAAGAGAAGTAGTTAATAGGCTGAAATCAAAGATGTCTCCTGGAGGAAGGGAAGCCTGGAAGACTTTCCAGGATTTTGGAAAAATATTACAGTGTTTTGGGAAAATACTTAAGATCATCTAATCCTCATATAAAAGAGCCCTTTGCTCTTCTCAGAACTTCTTCACCAAATTCTCTGAGAAGTACAGAGAATTCCATCTGGATATTGCCCGCCACAGGTAAGGCAGGGTGTCCACAGGCATTGCTTACATTTTCAAGAGTAACATGTGGAAACAGGCTGTAGGAAAGGGCAGGTCAGGAGGGAGTGGCCAGATGTAAAAACCAAGGAGTTGGCAAGCAGGAGACAACATCAGTTAGTTGTGCAGGAGACAGAATCAGGAGGAACAGAGAGAGGGCGCTAAGAATGACCTGACTGGGGCCTCCCTGGTGGCGCAGCAGTTGAGCGCTGCACTGTGGAGCTGCCAGCAGAGCAAGATGGAGTTCGACGCCCGGCCGGGGAGCTTCCCACATGGTGCGGCAGACCTCTCCTGCCTCGCCCGCTGCTCCCCTCAGCAGTGTATTTCTGATCTGCCTGTTCTGCTCCCCACTCTGTCTCTGGTGAACCCTCTTGCCACCCCACGCCTCTGGCCTATACCCCAGCTTGTATGTCTAAATAAATAAATCTTAAAAAAAAAAGAAAAAAGAATGACCTGACTGTCAATGCTGCATCCAGAGGAACAAACAAGGAAAAGAAAATAAATTGGACAGAAAGCTCAATTTTATTTCTCAATAATCAACATATAGTTTAAACTATAATAAAAAAAACTACTGATAGCAACAGTTAACAAGCATTGAGTGTATGTACTGAGTACACGCATGTGTGCAAATATAGTTTAAACTATAATTAAAAAAACTACTGATAGCAACAGTTAACAGGTATTGAGTGTATGTACTGAGTACACGCATGGGTGCGCTAAAGAACATGTATGGAATAACATGAGCTCAAGACATTTACTCTGTGGCTCAGGTACTACACTTAGCACATCTCCCTTCCATGAGGAATTGAGCTCTGGGAGTGAACATAAAAGCAGCTCATAGAAACTATTTGGAGAGTCAGGACAGAAGGTGATAATACTTGAAGGACAAGCAAAAGTCAGAATGTAGAGGGTTGATGGAGAAAGGTATTAGGTGGCTACAAAGGCTGTGGGAGTTCTGAGAATGTAGAAATAAGAAAGACTACTTTTTGCTGGCTGAAACACTGCATGAGAAAGGCAGAGAGAGAGAAGAGAAGCTTCAGAGGGTTAGAAGCAGAAAAAAAAATTAAAAAGCTGTGCTGGATTTGCACTTCCTTGGGAGCCTTAGGACTAATCAAAGGGAGAGACAGATATGGCTCTGCCATTGGGCTCAAATAATGAGAAATTAGAATTAGGATTTCCTCACCAAATATGGCTTCCTATTACCATATACATTTAGATGATATAAATAAGCCTCATTCTTAAGGTAATTTTAAGCTAGACAAACTCAACTACCATTCCATATTTGCCATGAGCAGGATGCATTTACCTAAGAGTAAACACCCAGTGGATCAAACAATCCAGCTACGCAATGAGCACCTAATCTAAGTATTTCCCAACTCTAGCGCGGTGCCCAAATCAGAGGCCCAACAAATGCTGCGCGGAGTTTACAGACATACGATTATTAAAAGCCTTCTATTTGGATCAAACCAGAGCTGAGAACTACCTATTTATCCAGCATTCATATTCTTAGCTCCCAAAGAAGTGCCATTCTTTCACAAGTCACCCACCTAAATACTGAATGGTATTACACGCAAAAGCTTATCTTTGAAGGGGATGGTTTTTCCTGAGACCCAGAGAAAAATCATATTCAGTATGCATTTTCAGGAATAAAGATTCTTCTCCCTAATTACATGCTTAAATCAAATGAGCATTCATAATCTTCTAAATACATTTTTCACATTAGCCTCTACAAAGTTTATAGTGAACTTAGGGGATAATCTACTAGTTGACTAGGACCATATCATATGCATATGCCCATGACAGATTTATCCTTGGGTTTTATTATTCCCTCCACTGATTTACTTACTATCTAATGTCCTTTGAATTTAAAAATTATTCCTACCTTATTCCATTAGGTTATAAGGCACTTTATAGAATATTATATATTGAAAAATGATAAACATATCAATGAACGACTACACAAATGAATTGATAACTGGGTAAAAATATTCAAAAATTTATGCCCTTGCCCACTACCACTTCCTTTTAGTTTTTGAGGATACTGGCAATATCAAACACATTTTTCTTCTCTCAAAATAACCATGTATTGACTACATCAATATCTTGGTTATTCCCTCTGTTTTTAGGCATCATAATAACATAAAGTAGATGTGAACTGTCAAAGGGCTATGACAAAAAGTGACATATATAACTTCGTGATCAGAACATTTAATTATAATTTGAAATCCTTTGTAGCTTTTTTCTCCAGCCTCGACAACTAGCAAAGCTAAAGATTGCAGGGTCCTTGCGTGATAACTAAGCAGGGCAGAGCTCCAAATGACTCACAATGTAAATAAAACACAAACCTTTCCTGTGCTAAGCTTTTGATAATTTGGGGTTGCTTATTACTGCAGCATCAGCTAATCAATCCTGACTACTGTATACCCTAATGAAATGCAACAAAGAGCCAGTAAGATGAAAGCTGCAGATCATCTTCCAAAGCAGCCAAATTGGCTAGTAAAGAAAGTGAGAGGAGAGGGGAGAATATGAAAATTTCACTGTAGATTTTGAAGTATGCTTTCAAAATTGTGCAGAAGAATTAGGAGTTCAGAGATAAATGACAAATGTTATTAGGATATACACAGATATAGCAAAGAACTGTTAGAGACTCTAACAGTCGCTTATTGTTTACATACACTAGCTTAATACTTTGTACATTTTATTCACTCAACTGAGATATACAGTTGGTTTTAAAGAAAAAATAATTTCAACAGTGTTTGGATTTCAAAGGTTCCTAACAGTAATCCAATCTAATCCTTCAAGAAAGTGATAATATATGGTATTTAGAATCAGAAACAACCTATTATATTTGTGGCCTTAAAAAAGTTACATTGCTTTGCTTGGTCTTGATTTTTTCTTATTATTAAAATTTAGAGTATATGCATTGTTGCGGCATGGTAAAGATAATCAAATGAGCCAAATGCATCCTGATCAATAAAAAAATTGTTAGAAGCCTCTTCAAACTTTTATTTTAGAAATGAAAAATCTAATCCCCATAGAAATTTACCTAGTTGCTCCAGAGCAGGTCCATGGAGCTAAGACAAAAATCTTGTGATTCCCACGGGTGCCAGACAGTTCTGGTATTTCTTGAGGACCAACTGAGTATATATGTAACAAATAAAGTCAAAATACTTTTTGGTGTAGGTGGTGTGGTAACATAGATCTGAGGAGGTATGAGTCTATTTCAATAAATAATACATAGTGTTGTAAACCAATGTAGCCTCAATAAAGCAAAAATAAATACAAAGATGAGAGGTTTAAAATATTTTTGCAGATAGAAAAAAATAAGTGTTGATCATCAAGAAAATGCAGTGGTGAGCAATGGAGGAGCCTAGAGCATATCTGTGTCTACAGTTACCCACTTAGCGCCAAGACCGATGTCAGCCATCTGAAGCTGTCCTTCTCTTATAGCCTCCCTTGGTCCCTTCCGTTCCATTCTGATATCCACCCCTTCAGGGTACAGAGCACATGCTCTCTAGGATGATTACCAGGCTTTTAATCATGACCCGCTTTGTAACATATCTCCTACATTATTAATCTCGTTATTAATTCTACTTCATATTGGCATCACCTTTGTAAGGAAATATATTTAGTGCCAGAACTAAAAGAGACCAAACTCTTTAAGGGCAGGTATTGGAAGTTAGTCATTCCTCACACATCATAAAGTCCACATTGACAGGTCATTAGGTATCTCTCACAGTGTTAAATGCATAGCAGGCATTTGATTTATATTTGTTGAATAAATAAAGGCATAAACAAAAAATCTAACTTAAAAAGAAATTCACCTTCCTGTAGCCAAGTGCCTAGTAGAAATGATTGTATATTACTATTCTATCCTCTGATGACAAGAGTCTGATTTAGACTGACAGATTCAAAATAAGTAAGGGGACATTCAGAGGAAGAAAATTGCAACAGTGATACTTATTAGTTTACAGAAAGGGGCCAAAGATTTATAACATGGGTCACCTGAAATAGGGATAAAGGAAAGACCTAGTAAATTCACAGCAGTAAGCAATCTCATAATGCACAGGATAACCTAATAGATCTTTCCCACCTGTTATTTCTCTCAGGGAGGATTCTTTCCATGAAACCAGAGATGACTAACTTGAGAGGCAAAGCACGATTGCTTAAACCAGCCACGCATCACTGGCATCAAATTGCTACAACTAGAAATGTGGAAAGCAGACTAACCACATTCAAGAAAACCCATTTAATTTCCATAGAACATCTCTTCTTGTAACATGCTCCTTGTAGGGAAGACCACAGCAAGAAAATCCCCAGGTTCCACATGTCAAGACTCAAGTACAAAAAGCAGCCAGCACTGGTCTATGTGGAACAGCACAAGCCAGGCATAGGATGGCTTTGCTTAGGGGCTGAATGGAGAAATAAAGAGAATAAAAAACAAAATAACCAGGACTTTGAAAATGAAGTTCAAGTTAGAAGATAACATGGCATTGCAGGAATCACAGATGTCTTTGGAGCCAGGGTATTTAAATGATAACCTACCACTGACCTCAGCGTGTGTAACCTCAAGGAGCTTACATCATGTCGCTGAGCTTCAACTCCCTTCCTGGGACTTGCCATAAGATGACACAAGGTCACTCATCCGTGCCTGCCCCAGGGTCTTCGGGAGATGGTAAAATAGAATTCCCTTCCATCTCTCCTCAGGGACATTATTAATTAAACAAAAGTGTGGCATGTAGAGATCCATAAAAGACACAGATTTAAGCAGAGCAGACAGGACAAGCAAGAGCTGACCACAGGAGCTAAACGTGTCCCTTTGCTCCCTGGTTAGTCTTTCCCCAGGCAACATTCTCACAGTGGCCAGACTGGGGCGACCCATCTAGCTTTTCAGCTGTTTTTTTTTTTTTCAAAAAGTACAAAACAGAAGCCTAGTACATGCTTGTTATCACAGTACTGTTTAAACTGCTGGGAAATGCAGTAATAATAAAATAGCTACTATTACTTAGCCATATTATAAAGCATGAAAAAGGGGCAGGGTATTTTTAAGTAACATTATGGCAGTTGCCCAAGAAATATCTTTTACTACGTGAAAAACTAGTTATGAAAAAAAATTTTTTTCTTCCTTTCTACATGCAACCCTGAGTGACAAATACAAACTATCTGGGGGGGAAAATGCATAGCAGTTCCTTTTAGCAAAGGACTATGGTTTGGGCAAGTGAGAGGGGGAACCAGAGGAAATTAATCATTTTATCAATTTTTTTTTTAAATTTTTTCCAACAAAAGTTTGCTTGGGTATGAATTGGAAAAGAAATGAAGGTCAGCACATGGGTTGGTGGGCGGGGCTCCGATACTGAGGGCTCAGCTCCTGGAAGCTTCCACGGAAGCTCAGCCTGGCTGGAGCAGAGCTGCAGAGCTGTCTATTTTGGAGGGCACAACCAGGTCACCGCATAGGGGAAAACAGCCTTTCAAATTACATCTTTATTTCCGTCTCTCTGCTCTCCCCCGAAGCCCCCCACCACCGAGAGCCTGCCATTCCTGACCTTGGTCAGTCCTGCTATTTCTTCCACAGGCTTTTTTGTGTGTCTTCAAGTAAAACCCATCAGCAGTCTGTTTTCTGTTCCCTTCACTGTTTTTATTTTCATCCAGAAAGGGAGCTGCTGAGCAGAAAGTGGCAGGACCCTTCCCTGATGTCAGGGTTCTGCTTCTGTGATGGCTGAACAAGGGCAGGTGAGGAAGAAGTGACTCACATTAATTAGAGGTAAAAACAGGGCCTTTGACTGCGTGTGTGTGTGTGTGTGTGTGTGTGTGTGTGTGTGTCTCAGAAGAACATAAGACCCAACCTTAAATGATTCATCAATGAATAACTATAGTATTTATTTTTTTATTGAATAAAAAACTTTGAAAGTTATTCTTCCTGAGCTCAGCTATCGGTGGCACAATAGCACAATGTCAACTTCAGGAAAAATCTGTGTCATGATAAAGTGTTTGTCATCTTTTTAGAGGCTTAAAACAAAAGGGGGGAGCTCCTGTTTCATGGCCCAAAGTGAGGCACACATTTAGCACTCTTCTTCCAGCCTGACTTTGCAGCTGGAGATAAGCTACGAGTGGGGTGTGAAAAGGAGCAGGAAAGAAAACTCCAGTTGGAATAATGATAAGTACATCCTCAGTGCTGTTGATGTCACTCGACTTTGTTACAAATGCACAGACAGTATCAGTCATTTTGACAAGATCCTTCTGTTCATTGTTGCTGCCTTCCCAGTGATAGTTTCACTCACATTGAAGAGAGAAAATATATTCCTTTACATCTACAATTTCCTCTTTTTCACTTTTTTCTAACTTATAAAAATTATGGGGCAGAGACAAACTAGCAAAAAAAAGGGGGGAAAGAGGAGGAAAACAAGCAAAGAGAGGAGGCCCAGTGTATTTCATTAAAGAGCCAGAATAATTCCCAGCATGGCAAAGGATTCTAAATGAATGCCTCTCCCCGCCAAAAATGAAATAACTGGTTCTTGCATTCAGAATGTTGTCCAAAAATGCTGCTAAATGCTTAGGAGAGAGGGAACCGAGTGCCTATGGTAATGAAGCATTGTGAGAGATGGACACTCAGGTCAATAAACAGCACCACAGAAACCAAAATGGACTGGAACTATTTGAATGTTAATTCGGGAAAATAGGTTCAGAGTGTGTGAAGGGACGGAAAGTCACAGGTACAAGGCCTTTGTAGAAGGGCATATGGGATATGTCTGATTTTGTCATATCTTAGTAATTAGCCCAGAACCTAGCACCTGAGACATGCTCAATACATTAAATGGATGTACATATTGTTGTGATTTACACAAGAATCTGAGAACCAAAGATGACATCATCACTGGCTCATTTTTAGAAAATTTAATTTAACCCCAAACGTGAGTATCTCTTTTACCTACAGGATACAGCTTAGAGTTTAAATCTGGGGGCCCTGGAGGCAGCAAAGAAGGGTTTAAATCTGTGCTTTGCCATTTCTTGAGGAGTGACTTGAGCACATTACTCTTTGGAAGCCTCGGCTTTCTCATCTGTAAAAGGGACACAGTACAGAAACTTATATGAGGGTCAGAGTGAGAATTAGAGTACAAGGAGTGAGAACCCCTGGGCACCACACTCGTGAGTGTGCTCACAGAAGGTGCATTGTTGTTGGCTGAACACAGAGGCCTCGTGACAGCAGAGGTGGCAGGGCCTCAACGAGCAAGACCAGCCCATCACAGCCTCCGACTGTTGGCCACTGTCTGCAGCAGAGGCAAGTCTCTGTTAGATATCCCCAAGTCTGGTTGCTCCTGCAAGTAGGTGTCCAGCACCAGATCAGGTGCGCAAGCTGTCAGACATTCGACATAAAACAGAACCCAGGTTAGCCGATTTTGTAATGTATGTTTTTCTCCCTAATTGGTGACGACTTAAACTAGTTCCAAAGTGTATGATCACTGAGCACACAACACTGAAAAGGAAGGGAAATGCATCATTAATAGTTGTGATGCTTCCCTGTCTAAGTTTTCCTGAGGACTGGTAGCCAGCTTGAGCTGAGGACTGGCAAAGTTACTGGTGGTGGGCAGCACAAAACAAAGAGGTAATTTGGTCTGTAAGTCAGAGATTCAACAACTTGAGGAATCATGTTAGAGCAAAACCAAAAAAAAAAAAAAAAGAGAAAGGAAAGGGAAAACATCCAAACCCGGTAAATAACTCGCCAGACTGTGCATAAATTGTATAATTTTCTCTTTATATAACTCATGGGGTAGACATTGTTTCTCCAACCTGATAGTGGAGCTCTCAGCCCTTGGGTCAGCCAATGCAAACGTTTAGAGCTGAACTCTCCCTCACTGCCCACTCCTCCCAGATTTCTCAAAACAAAATTGCCCATGTTGGTTATTTCCTAAAAGACTAGGAAGCTTCACCAATATGCTGAGCCAGAAATTCGCAATGATTAGGGTAATAGTTGGCCACTTCAACATGAAAATTGCTTTGGCTGTGCCATCGGAAGTTGGGGCTGACTTGAAGCATCCCACCTGCTGAGCCTGCTCTCCCTGGAAGTCTCCCAGAAATGTCAGATCAAGGGGGGGCCTGCCTTCTGGATCTCCTTTTCATAATTCATGGACAACTGAGATTGAGCTCGATTCAGTCATGCAAGATCATCCTGATTTTATGTTCCCAAAGTAAAATTAATTATAAACTAAGGACGAGTCAGAATAAATAAATCCATTACCCAAAGTCCCTGAGTATGACATGACTATTAAAATCAAGCTATGTTTCCTCCAAAACTAATTGTGAAGGGACTGACAGACACACAGAATGAAACAAACTCTTCAGGGGGGGTGGGGGGAGGGGAGGATAAGGGCACAAAATGGAAGAGAGGAGAATACAGGGGACCATGGAGATAGATCACGGGTGAATTGGTGGTGGGCTGCCCAAGGGGAATACAAAATGTAAAAGCATAAATAACAATAAAAAAATTAATTATTTTTTAAAAAGAAAAAAAAAAAAGAAACAAAGTCTTCAATCTAAATATCATCATGTGGGGCCTCCATGGTGGCACAAGGGTTAAGTCTCAACATTATCACAGCCATGGTATGAGTTCGATCCCCGGCCAGGGAGCTGACCCACATGACACAGTAGACCTCTCCTGTCTCACTTGCTGCTCCCCTCAGCAGTATATTTCAGTAGATCCACCTGTTCTGCTCCCCACTTTCTCTAGTGAATCATCTCACCCTCCCACACATCTGGTCTACACCCCAGTTCTTCTAGGCAAAAATAAATAAAATCTTTTAAAAAATAAATAGTATCATGGGGAAATCTTCTGACATCTAATATGCAGATTCTAAACTGTGTTTGTGTGTGTGTGGGGTGTGTGTGTGTGTGTGTGTGTGTGTGTGTGTGTGTGTGTTTCCTGGGTTGTTGAAGCACTTCAAAAAGTTATGTAACACAGATGCTTCCAGAAATTATGTACAACCATCTCTTCAATTTAAGGAAGATGAAAAACAAACCCAGGACGTCTCAAGATTTAACTATTTTATCTACCACTGAATTTGCAAAGTTCAATCTAAAACTTTGGAGAAGATTTTCTCCCTTCCCCAACAAACACTGCAACTTGTGTCTTTATTTTGCAAGAGAACTCACAGTACCCATGATTTGTTGGTTCCTTAGAATTTGCTAGTGAGCTAGACACAAATGTGCCCTACAAATAAGTCAGGTAGTTTCACTCATTTCTCTAGTCCCATAAGGCAGTAACTCAAATCCTGGCTGGCCATATTTCCCCACCCATGGAAACTATGCATAGAGGGACCCTGGAGAATCAGTCTTCTCTCCACTGTGCTGTCCTGTGGTGGCTACATTGTCTTTGCATGCAGAAGAAATAGCTTCACATGTTCAGAGACAGGCTAAATCTAAAAATCTGGCAATTGAGCAGCCTCAGGAGGCTGGGAAGCTAATAATAAAGGTGAATAAGAGGGAAAAGAGGCTTTCAGCCAATCTCAAAATTAGTATTTCTTGGTCATACAGGAAAACTAATTCAGCGCCACAGACATCTGGTCGCTTGTGTCTTAATTGAATCATTCAGGTATTTTTTTTCCTCTGCTACTAATAACTGAAGTTTAATGGGATTTTAACATTTCCAGCAAGGTGGCACACATCCCCAGCTCTCACAGAAAGGTAATTGACCAAGATTGTATTAAACCATCATTATGGGAAATGCTTCAGGTCCCAGAAGAAAAGCTACCAATGCTTCTAAATTGGAATGTTCTTCCTTTCTCCGTCCCTAAGGTGATTTGCCAATAAACTAACATGTCGGCAAATGTCTATAACACATGATTAAACATGATCCAATCTGATTAAATACCTATTTCAGGTCACATTTATCTCTGCTTGAGTTTATTATCTCCTCTTTGACCTATTTGTCCCTTTTCTTTCCTTTTCATATATGTCTTTGCCTTGGAAGAGCCTCTTGAATCACAATGTTCCTTTTCATTTTAAGTTCACCTTAAGCCAACCTCCTCTAAGGAAACCCATACAATCATGCCCCCTGTCTACAACAAAAACCACCACCAACAGACCTTCTGATGCCTGCTCCTACATTTAAAAGTTGCAATTAAATAAAACACTTAGATCATCAGCCTGCAAAAGACTGACTCCCTAGGACTCATAAGAAATACAGTCAGCACTTTTGAAAATATTCCTGTACAGCTCAGAATACAGGGTTCATAAATATTCCAAATCTTAGACAGACAGGTGTCTGCTTTATTACAGTTCTTATATTCTAGATTGTGACCAAATTTTAATGAGGTACAAAAATAGTATGATGTCCTCCTGCTGACCTTTAAGAAAGCTAGAATTGGGCCTCCCCTGTGGCAAAGCAGTTAAGCGCTGCGCTGTGGAGCTGTCGGCAGCGGCGACGCGAGTTCGACGCCCGGACAGGGAGAATCCCACATGGTGCGGCAGACCTCTCCTGCCTCGCCCGCTGCTCCCCTCAGCAGTGTATTTCTGATCTGCCTGTTCTGCTCCCCGCTCTGGGTCTGGTGAACCCTCTTGCCGCCCCATACCTCTGGCCTGTACACCAGCTTGTATGTATAAATAAAAAATAAATCTTAAAAAAATTTTAAAAAAAAGAAAGCTAGAATTTTGGTGATCTTTTGCATTCCAGTAATTTGATCTAAACCACTTCCCACCTCTGGGAAGAAGTCAGATATCTTCCTGAGGACCTTTTCCTTGCATGTCTGTGGGAAGTCTGTCTCTGAATCTCTAGCCTTGTTATGAAACACTAAGGAGCGTGGACACCACGTTTCTGCTCATTCTAGGGCACTTCCTTGGATTAATGTGGATTTCATCTCCTTTAATTGTGGGTATTTCCCTGTATCCCAGTTATGAGGGAGGATCTGTGACCTCAACATAATTGTATTAATGAATCAATTCTAAGCAGAAGGGACATAGTCTGTCCATGACAGAAAAAGAGTCTAAAAGATTTGTTAGGAACTAACAAGCAAGTTGGGAGAATACTAGTCAGCAGTCCGCTTGCTATAAATAGCCACAGCGAGAAGCGTGCACAACTGAGTACCATGGGCCCCTTTCCTCCCCCTGCCTACTGGTCTAAGCCCAGCAGTGGTTAACATGATTTACAGATCTTTGGTAGCTTCAGCAGCAAATGAGATGCCAACTGCAATCTTGTTCACGACAGGCTGATTATTCAGAGAAGATGTGTAATTGCAAAAAATACTCATGGTACATTGGCTCTTCAAGGAAGCTTGTCGGTAATGAGCCAGATCTTACCAGGTAAGAGAAATTAAATGGACCAGGATTCTAAGTTGCCCGTTAGGTCCTTTTTTTTCCCAATGTCATTTGGACCAATGAATGCACGTTGACTTGAATACAGCTCCCTTTGTTTTCAGCTCCAGGCTTCAAATTCTAATTCTCCAGGATATAGCTGCTTGAGCCTCAGCATTACTCTGATTCCCTTAGAAGACACACCTGCAGGCATTTCTACATAACTGGCATCTTTTAGTTCACTACGCATCTTTCCTTCCTGGCATCACCTTACCCACTACCTGGTTCGTTCTCAAGATAAGAAGATGGAATCATTTTCCCAAAGACAGCAGAGGAGCTGAAATCACAGACCAAGCTCTAATCACAATTTCTTCTGGACTTGTGGCTTTTTGTTTCTTCATCACCTCACTTATCTTTCCTTCCTGCATGGACTGCTCTCCCCCTCAGTCCAGGGCCTTTGCTCTACTTTGTTGCAAGCCAGATGGATTTGATGGTACTCTGTCTTAGGTAACAGGGAGTGGGGACAATCTGATGATAAAGACTGGTTTAGGAGTCAAATTTTGCCTCTGACTTACCTGCCAAGTGACAGGGGGCCAATAACATATCATCTTGGAACCTTGTCTAGTTGTAAAATGGGGAAACTAATAGCGTCTTCAGCTCTTTCAAGGACTGAATAAAAGTACTTCTACAATATTGCCAGGAACGTGACTGCAACTCACGAGGTTCTCACTATATTGCTTTCCTTGCAATGATTCTCCTAGATTATAAACTCTTCAAGGTAACCATCAGGTCTCACAAATCTTCAAAGGCATGAAACAAATTCCACAGCACTGACATTTCTGCTCAGAAGTTCTTAATCCCTTCTTCTGGATGAACATACACTTAGACTAAATCATGCCCTATGTGAGAAAGATTTACACAAGAACAACAAGAAACAAACGTGTCCTTTTGGAGAACAGGAGTCAAGGCTGATATAAGGCCCATTCTCCTTCCACAGCCAGAAAAACCTTCACAACGCAAGAGTGAGCATTCCCTGGCATGAACAGGAAGAAGGCAAAGGGGGCAGAGTAGATAAGACTTGGGATTTATCCAACCTGTGAGTGTTTGACGCCACCTCTGCCTCCTACAGGCTGTTTGGACCAGTTTCTGAAACTCATTGAACCTCAGTTTTCTCTTCTGTAAAATGGAATTGATAAGGGTACCTTGTGAGGATTCCATCAGAAGGAGCCTGCACCAGGTGCTCAGCAAAAACAAACAAGCAAGCAAACAAAACCAAATAAAAACCCTAGCCATAACACAGGGATTAGTGGTTAATTTCAGCATTACTTTCCCAGGACACATTTTCCTAGCAGGGACTTGATTCTTTCTAACATGCCTCTGACCCGGAGATGGACCATTTTCCCCACGCCCCCTCGTCTTGCTTCACAGAGGGGTGCACGCTGTTGAGTAGTTTTCTGGCATTTGTCCCAACTGCCCTTTAACTATTAGAGTAATATCTGATAAGGCTTGCTGGGTTTTACTCCTAAGTGGAGCAAGATCTCAAGAGACCATGCTTCGAGGAGGAACATACTTCATTTCTGCAAACCTGTTTATGAAATGGTTGCTGAAAAACATCTTACTGAAGGTCCCGTTAAACCAATAAATTTTTTGCAAATAAGGATGCCCTTTCACAAACACAGTCTGCAAGCCAAACATCAAGGCAATACCCAAAGTTTCAGATGAGATTCAAGATGCTGGGCACAGGTCCGGCAGGAGCGGGCTCCTTCAGCTGGTTGCTACTGACAGCAGACTGGGTAAAATTGTTCTGAAGTACCACATGCATGATAATAGCTGTCTAGATACAGCAAATAGATATAAGCAAATGAATGGTCTTGAAACTGTCTGCTGTCATTCATTTAAAAGAGAATCTCTCAGAGGCTGACTACCTTTGTTCAAAAATAAATTTAACTAGAATTTAGTTGCCGTGGGACGAAAGAACATGGAATAAATCAGTCAGGCTCAAGCAAGAGCTACCATTTCCTTCAAAGTTAAGAAAAATACAATGATTGGGTTCAATTGCTCACTGGCATAAAAGGAGGGAGGAAAAAGAATGTACAAATAACTGTTGTGATTAAAGGCTCCCCACGAGCCTGAACAATAACACAACTGCCTTTGTTCGTTAGAGAGAAACCAATAGAGCTGGATTAACTTATTAATTAGGAAAATGTTTCGCATGAGCACAAGGGATGCTTTTTCTATTTTATCCACCTTTCCCAACTTGCCAATTGCTTTGAAAATGGGACTGTGGACTTATCATACATTCAAGAGGTTTCTCTGCACAAACCCCTTCAAAGGAAGATCTTTAAGATGCTTTCCAACTGCTTTTCTAATTCTCCTTTCTCACCATCCCTAATAACTGCTTTGATGCCTTAGCGGAAATCTTTTCTCTATCGATTTGGTTTCCCCGTCACCAGCACAATTGCTCTGGTAGGGTCTACATGAGAGCCCACTGATCATTTTCTGAAGTTCACAAAAGCTCTGCCCTGCTCAAGTGGGAGGCTCCGTGGGTGTCAATGTCAGTTTATTTATTGGAAATGGAATTATGTTGTTCTGCATTACAGGGGAGATCCCACCTCCTGTAACTACAGCATACTTAATCATGTCTTCACACATGTCCAAGTTTTCTATATTTTCTAGAGAAGAAAAGACCAAATCATCAGGGAAGAAAGAATGATCTTCAGTGCAATAAAGGACTAACTGACAGAAAGGAATCACTAGTTTACAATCCCGATATTGAGACTTCACTGTGAGTTAAGAGAATCCAAACACGCTCAGTGGATCCGCGAACAGTGAGGAAACTGAAACTCCAGCCACTCAAGGATCCTTAGAGATAGAGTAAGTTTTTCCAAAACGTAGGACACTGCATTCATGGTTGCTTTTATTTGCAGACAGAATGCTCTGACTGCGCTGCAGAGCTACAGACTGTGTGGCAACAAATAATCAGCTTTCATTAAATTAAGTTCAACATTTCAAACACCTTTAAAATGGAATTGTGAAATATTCTCTAAGTGGTGACAAAAATTAAATGATTTTAAGAGGTACATCATATTTTAAATGATTAACCAAAACCTTCCAAAATCCACCCAGAAAAGCAAAGGTTGGGAATATTTTAGAGTGGCAAAGTAATTCAACATCACAATGGTGATTTCGCCTGGCTAAGAAGTGCTTCTTGTGCAGTGTAGACAAGAACAGCAGCACCAAAACACAAAGATCTTAAAGGACTTAGAACTTGTCTAGTATCAACTTCTGATCCCAATTTTTGGTCCTTAGACAATGTGAAGGTGAACAGATTTCCTAATGGGGTTCAAGTACCAGAACTCTCTGCGAGCAGTGGCTATTTTGTACATTCTTAAAGAGTCAGATTTTCTTTTATTGGGGTAAAATACATTTAATAGAAAATTTACCATTTTAACCATTTTGAAGTATGTACTTCAGTATCATTAAGCCCCTCACAGTGGTGAGAACCCATCACCACTACTTCCAGAAGGGTGTTAGTACCCCAAACTTCTGTAGAAACAGAAAACAGGGATTCCCATTCCTTCAATGCCCCCAAGCCCTGGTAAACTGATTTACCTTCCGGCTCTATTTTTTTGCCTATTCTAGGTCCCTCCTAGACGGGAAAGGGGCAGAAACTGAACTCATTTTCAATGCCTCTTTGTCTGCAGCACCACACAGAGAGAGGGAGGCCCTGGGTACTGTCTCCTGCTCCTTCCACTACTATCTATCCTACTTCTGAGCGAACTCTCTAGCATTTGGGTTCTTATTTTTCTGACTGTCCACAGCCATTATTACTGGCGTGCCCTTTTTCCCTGGGTCTCTTATTGAAATCTTCCAGGTCACATCTCTGCTTTATGCTCTGACCCAATTCCAGCTCCTCCAAGTCTCGCCTCCCTCTCCTAGAACTCATCTAGCAATTGCATAGTCTCCTCCCCATGTGGGTTCAGTGCCTCTCTTCAATGCCGTGAAAACTCTGAAAAAAGAGTTGCACTCTTCTTTACTCTCTTATCATTTAGAATAAGTCTGGACACGGTCTCCATTACATGAAAGACACACCATGACAATCTCTTGTGACTGAGTTATTTCCCCTCCATTTTACAGACTGGCAGCTGAGGCACAATCAGAGTTGAGAAAACCCCTTATCCTCCCTGTCCACCCCCTCCTTGTCACCTGTCCCCAGCCATCCAACATGAATGGCTGCTGTTGCCTGAAAAATAAAAAATTTGTTTTCCATCAGGGCTGTTTCTTTAAGAAAAAGAAAGTAGCAAAATGAAACCCAGAAATTCAACCTCTCAGATGCAGCTGAGTGGGAATTTATAATTATTCTCTTATTCCTAGTATTTCCAGGCTTTCAATACTGGTTAGTCCTCCCCCACCTCTTTCTCCTCTTTCTTTTTCTACCCTCTCCTTTTTTTCATCATTCCCACCCCTCCTTCACACTTCCTCATCACAGTCAAGGACCTATAAACTCCAGAAGATCTAATTATGTATTCTTACACCCAGGACTTCATGCATTTATAGGAAACTTCACATTTGTCGTACCCAAAACCTGCCTATCCAATATCCAGTAAAAAACCCTGCTTTGTTCCACCGAGCAACCGAGCACTACACCATCTTCTCTGCTCTCAGTGCCTATTCATTTCCACAGGTGGAATTTAATTTTTAAATTATTTCACATAGTCATCTCAGTCGTAGATTCAATCTCCTTAGGACCTCGTTATTATATAATATTTATATTATGTATCCACCATGGTGCCCAGCAATCTTCAGCACACAGACAGCAGACAACAAATTCTTGTTGCTTGGTTGATAATTCAGTCACAGCTGGGCTGAAGCTTATCTCCTTACTGTCAATGAAATAAAGGACTTGCTAAGCAAATTAGTACTGTAAACAGAGAGAGTTTGGCCTACTTTAATGTGAAAATCAACACACTATTTTAAGCAGCACTTCTGTGGCTGCTTCCATTCAAAGAATCAATGTGTTGATTGTGATTATTGTCTGTTTGTTAAAGCATTAACAAGATTCACTCAGATTACCATCGTCAACAGCCCTGCATTGATTCACGTGTGAAACCATATTGGAGCTCTTCCCCTCGCCCGCATATTTTAAGAATAAAATCTAAGACGTGAAGATGTGTGTACTTCAGTACACACAGAACTTTTCCTTGCTTGGAAAAAGCGGTCACACTTTTGGAAGCGGCTGAGAGAAGCTTTGTGTTGTCTCTCCCTGGTCAGGAAAAGATTTCCTTAAGGGTCAGGAATCTATACCACAGGAAGGACTTTCTGGAAAGAGGCCTTGGAGTAGCACAGCTACTTCCGTTACATGCTTCTCCTTGGGTCTCCATCACTGCTTGTGGCACTTGAATTCACTCCAACTTTTGAAAATTCTCAGTTATCAGAACTCAGGAATTTTCAAGTCAAAATAGCATCTACCCACATCCTGGACTGGAAAGGAACGCCATTCTAAATTGATCCCCAGATAAATCATTTTCCTCTCCTGTCTGCTGCTGTCTCACTAACAAATAACTTACTTGACTGCTCTTTTTATACTAAGTGCAAAAAGAGCTGTGATAAAAAGGAAAAGTAGAAAGAACTATGGACTCTGCATCTACTACTACTACCCATAATAAGAAATGGTTCAGATGGTCTTATTGGCCCTAAGGTAATGCACACTTGCACTCCAAAGAACTGTGAAGAGTGGGGGTGGAAAATAGCTGCAAGGTTATAATTTGCAAGAAAGTATGTGGGTACAATCCATCCCATAAAGAAATCACTATCATTTTACTAAAAATATTTTATAACTTTTAAACTTTATACTGTTTTATAAAGTTCTTCATACTTTATACTATACCAAGCAGCCATTCTCCCTCCACCTCTGATGAACATGGATCACTTAAGTTTCACATTCTGCCTTTTCACTGAAGCTTAATGAATGTGGGCCATAATGTAAGGGTGGGCTGGAATGACCACCAGCAGGTCAGCAGAATCATTGTTCACTATTGTTCCCAAGTGTGCCACAGGGAGCCCTGCAGGATTTAAGGGAAGTAACAAAATCAAATTTATCTTTAAAAAACTAATTCAGACTGCTCAGGGATATGTCTTGGGCCATTAATTGAATGTGAATTTGTCTAAGATAGGGGATACACAGCACAGTGGGAATTTGGAAAACAAGTTGTTTCAGAAGTCACAATCAATCCATGCCATGAATAAATACGTACACATTAATCTCTGAGGGAGGGTTTGGTTCTGCCACTCTAGCCCCTGTGCTGAATGGGGAGCCCGGCACACACAGTGCCCCCTATGTATAAGTGAATGGAAGCCAAAGAGCCAAAAGGAGGGCTGTAAATTTTCCTTATGGCAGATTTATTCTAAAGCCTTCAGTTTCCTTTATTCATTGCATATCACTTCTAGGATTTTCCACAAATATAAGATTACTTCCACTATTCTTGCATGTGACTCTCTCCAGAAGGCTAAATTCCAGAAGACTGCAGACTATAGCTGCTTTCCCCACTTGGCACTAATTGAAGTGTTTTGCACATAGTAGGTGCAAAACTGTATGCGCTGAAGTGTAACCATGGACTATAGTCTCTTCTAATTAAACACTCAGATGATAACACCATCATAAATATGGAACAATTCCCTTCAACAAAGGAGAAAAATAGCCAGACAGTGATGTGACTAAACACGTTAACCGACAAATTTAATCATCAATTTAATGAAATAAGCAGCGGTCACCAGAGAAATCATGGAAGGGCACCGAGCAAACTACCCTCCCCACTCAACACTTGGCAACCCATAAGGGTGTTCTCATGAAGCTCAGACCAGATCACGCATAAGGCATGTCCTAAGGACTCCAGCTATTAGTGTATCAGATTAACACTGTACTGTCCAGAAAGTAAGGAATATATTCTCTGCAGTGTTCCAGAGGGCAGAGAAAATAATGACAAAGTAACATATATTAAAACCCATAAAAGTGCTTGGCAGGTAGGAGACCCACAATACTTGATAGTCATTTTTGCATCTGTGTTTCTTTTTCAAGTACTGTTAAAAATCATATGTCTTTTCATAAAATGATCCCAGGTGATTTTTAGCATCAGAAACCAGGAGATAGATTAGATACGCTCCTAAAAGCAAAGAGCAAAGAAAATACAGATATTACATATGGTTGTTATAGCAACTAAAAGTGTATCCTGAGCTCCATCTCATTTTTCCCCACCTTTTGTCATGATCCTGTTTTCAGATAAATAACCTCAGGTTTTTCTTTTAAGTTGTTCATCAGGACAAAGGCAAATTGTGGTCCCTGCTTCACGTCACAGCAAAGACTCTAAAGTCTTGGTGGCAGGGGGGGTAGATAAACAAGTAAGGGTTATAAGGGTTGAAAAGAGAGTTGGGGACCAAGAAGGCAGTGGTCAGTAATCTGTTTATGCAAAACTTATGGGGGCATTTTTCATCAAAACTTTTCACAGGGGTAGATTTCAACCCATAAAAAATAAAAGGAAACAACAAACCTTTGCCTCTCTTCATGTGAGTGATCTCCTGACATCTTAAAAACCAAAGGGAATAAGAAACTAAAACACAGAGAACAAATCTTTATTTTTTCTGATCCAACCTAGGGATCAGAGATCTCTGTCTCTATCTGCTCTGGATTCCATGTGGGTAGGGCCACATGCATCCTGTTCAGATGGGACCAATGGCTCCTACTACCATGTTTCTGGAATTTAAGCTCTCCACGTGCTTGTAGAGTGAGATATTGAATAGATGGATAGTTTCCTATTTACTCTCATTACCACCAAAACAATCAAAGCTATCGTCATCTTTCTCAGTCGTCTAAGAATTATGAGAGCAAAATTTACATTTTTTTTGTTATTATTGAATTCCCTGTTCCTGATGTGGTACACAGCAGATAGTAAGTACGCCATTAATATGCTTAATCTAGCAGAATGAATACTTTTCCTTTTAAATGATCTCTCTGCCCCCTCCAATATTCTCTGAACAATCATCTTTGAACATCTTCCTGCCTGAACTTATTTTAATGCAACTTTCTTTAGGTCACTTTTTACTTCTAGGATCTGCTGGTTCCCTAATGCTCACAAGAGAAAGAAGAAATTTGGTATTCAGGCTCCAAACTATCATTGCAAATGCACTGCCTATTTTTCTTCCTGAGGCTCCATCTATCCACAGAGAATGTGATTTCCCTTTCTACCTTTCCCCACCTGCCTCAATCCTCAGTAATCGCATGTGCTGCAAATCCTTCCAAGGTGGATGTTCGACACTACTCACCCAGCTTTGCCAGTGCCCCCTTTTACAAGAAACAGACATTAATTCAGATTTCTATTTTATTTCTCATGTAAACTCTACATGTAGACTCTGCCATATAGACTCTACAGACAATCTATCTTCCTGAAATCTTACAAACTCTTGTGAAGACTAGAGATCCCAAAGGCAATTCAAATGCTCTTGGGCAAACATCAACAGGTAAAGAGCACATCTTAAAATTTTAAGACTTCCCATTTACGGCAAAGAACATAATGTGAGCAAAGTTTATGTGCCAGACCCGTGGCAGTGGTCAACTTAGTGACTCTCCCTGTTTGTTCTATACTCTTTGCTGCCCTTCACCACAGACTGGCCCCCAGGAAGAGGTTAGACAAGAGTCACCGCTGCAAGACTGAGGGCTAGCAATAAAAGTGTCCCTTTCCTGGTCTTCTCACCCTTTCCCCCTCTAGACTCACACAAAACATAGCTTTGTGTAGGAGAGAAATTCCTCCAGTGCCAAGCAAAAAAGAATAAACAAAATCCATCTCCCCTGGCAAAGTTTCTCCAATCTAATTTGTGTAATTACCTATCTCCCTAATGATGTGCTTGTTTACAGATTAAAGCTATGAATCTAAGCACTGAAATAAGATTAAACCTGATGAATTAGATTCCCATTTGCCTAAATCATCTGGATAGTCTTCCTTTCTTAAAAAAGAAATTCCAAGTTAAAAGGACAATATTTAAGCCACTGGTCTGGGAAAAATACAGATGTACATGATTTTTAAATTCAGAAGCCAAGCTGGTAATGGGCAGAGGCATACTCTTAGTTTCAGACTAGCTTATTTGGAAATTCTTCAGAGGGAAGCAAAAACAAAACACAATTTCTATCACCATGCATCCTTCTGAAATCTTTCCAAATGAAATAAGGACACTGCCACCTAAACCCTGCAGTCTGGCCCTGCAATCAATTAGTGACTTAGCAGTGAACTTCCAGGATAGCTTAGAAACACAAAGGAGAGGAGTAGGGAAGAGAGGATGAGAAAAGGAAAACAGAGAGGAAAAAACTGAAAATGTATCCTTAAAGGTACAGTCAGGCCTTCACACACAGACAGCAAGACCTAGGGCCTCCCGGTGGCGCAACAGGTTAAGTCGCAGCACTACAAAGCTATCCAGAGCCACTGCAGCACGAGTTCGATTCCTGGCCAGGGAGCTTCCCACATGGAGCAGCAGACCTCTCCTGCCTCGCCCGCTGCTCCCCTCAGCAGTGTATTTCAGTAGATCTGCCTGTTCTGCTCCCCACTCTGTCTCTGGTGAATACTCTCACCCCCCCTTCCCCACCCACACAACTCTGGCCTACACCCCAGCTTGTATGCATAAATAAATATATCTTTTAAAAAATAAAAAATACCTAGTTAGTCATGAAGCCTGAATCCTTATTCAGTCAGTTGCAAGGCCAAATGACTTCTCTAATGCAGGAATCACCAAGAAACCTGGAATCACCAAGACATAATAACAGTATCCAGATATGCAGCTAATAATAATAGCTGCCAGGTATTCAGACCCTCCATGCACCCAATCCACCACAAGGTGCCTTATGTATGTTCCCTGATTTTTCTTTCTAAATATTCTTGTGGAGTTGTCATAGCCATCCTGTTTTGATTTTGAACAAATGCAGGTCGAGACTGTTTAAATAATTTGTTCAAAGTCACCTGGGAATAAAAGGTGGATAGAAGAGGCAGACCCAGATTAGTAGGCCTCAGCTATTCTCTCACCCATTGCATCCACTCCTCACTGAACAAAGGTAACGCTGAATCAGGACCAAGGTAAATGCAGCAATGAAACCATCTCAATCTTGACTGCACAGTACTTCATATTTTTCATTTATCTACCAATCAAAAGAAAATAAGCATATAGCTATGTTTATCTGAACAGACACTGAATAGCTCAAGCTTCAGCAACCAAATTTTCCTTGCAAAACCTGTGAAGTTAGGTTTCCCACCACTATCTTAATTCTTTCCTACGTATTGAATCCAGCAGCACAGGGCTGGGAAAGGGTGTCATGTTAAATGCTGTTACATTTCAGAGTTCTAATCCATGCCGTATGGAATTTCACTCTCAGTGATAGTCTCACAGCATCATTTTTGTGGTTTGTTTCTTTGTGGTTGACTTTTAAGTGTTGAATTTTTAAATAAATGAACATACATTTGTTCTTATTGGACCATGCTGTCACAGACTGAGATAAAGCTCTGAATGTTCTCAATGAATGTGTATCATGCTCCTTTTTAAGTGAAATACATTCTACAACATGCTTTTACTAGAAAATTCTTATATATGAAGGTCTGTTATCAACCTATGTGATAAGAAAAGAAACATATATACATATTCCCATAATAAATTGCTTACAAGGCATTTATAGCTACATTCTCTCCAAAGACCTTTCAACATCCCAACATCTAACATTCATAGCACTTTACTTGGCCTGGACATTTGCAAAATGCTTCACATACAAAATCTCTGCAATACTCGGGTTAACCCTGTTAGGTGGATGCGATATTGATTTTATTTTATACATTAAGATACATACAGTCTTGGATAAATTAAATCACCTAGCCTATGCTATTTAACTAGTAAACCAAGAACCAAAATTCCAAACCTAGTCCTTCAGCAACACATTACGCTGCCAGCCTTGTAAAAATCAAGAGGAGGCACACTCTGAAGTCCTTCACAGCATATTTCATTCGACAACCCTCAGATTTCTCATCTGTAAAAAGAGGGCACTGAAGGGAATGACCTCAGAGACCTTTCTGCTTCATAAAGGAGCCAACAGTTAACAACACTCAATTACCAAAATCAGACTAGTGGAAAGCAAGAAATGAAAATAGCCAGCAAAATCCCCAGGTGCAAGCAAATGGAGCTTATCAGAGCCTGGACTGAGCATCCTTGGGCAAAGTGGTATCTTG
Source organism: Scalopus aquaticus (assembly GCA_004024925.1). NCBI lineage: Eukaryota > Metazoa > Chordata > Mammalia > Eulipotyphla > Talpidae > Scalopus > Scalopus aquaticus. Next base: position 27,373 of record PVIJ01004735.1, on the reverse strand, counting down.
GCTACTTTTCCAGAGAGGGACACCATGGAGGAGGTGGGCATGCACATTATTTAAATTAGCGTAAGATTATTACTCTTGGTAACAACATCAACTTCACCATTTCATCCTTGGGCCAACTGTTAGCATACTTCCTATTCTCTAAGCCAAACCAGCTGAGAGTAAGCTGTGTGTTCAACAGGGATGAGTGGTCTATTTTTCAAGCAGGTGGTAGTTACATAATACAGGCTTGCTTTGGGGTGATGCTCAGATCATTGACTCAAAATTGTTCCCAGCTCTTTATCTTGTAATACAAAGAAGTTATTATTACTGTGTCTTGTCTGTGTGCCTGCAGCCGTCCTAGGTAGTGTTGAGTAGTGACAGGCTTGGACCCAGAAATCCCTTGGGTTCCTCATTAAGGGCTTAATTGGGTCTATTTTAAAGGTTACTGTAGCAAAGAGGAGTTTTCGTCTTTGATCGCAACCCCCCAGACGCCTGGCCTCGTGCTGAAAGCAGGAGCCCCCAGCACAGCCCCAGAGGTGTGCCCGCACTGAGGGAACTGTGCTGAGACAGCAGTGTCATTTTCGGTCTTAGCTCCATCCCTGGATGTCCCTGAATTCAGCACATCCAAAACTGCTCGTGTTCACCTTCCTCTAAAGCAGCTCCATTCTTTGCTCCTCACTTACAACACTATGGGGAATGGGGATGACTTAAACACCAAAAGCGCCTTCATTCTAAGGAGTGAGAAAAGCTGGTGGAGGAGGAAAAAAGACTGGGTATCTGTTCTTATCCACCCCAAGCAATTCAATGACTTTTGTCTTCCAAAGCTTTCTCGTTTAGTTCTGGGAAAATGGATCCTGGATTAGCCCTCTCGCACGAGGCCTCCAGGAACCAATCTCCACTTTCTCGTGGTGTCCAAATGCATCAGAGGCTTGAGAGAAGGGAAGATAGTAAACATGAGCCTCAGAGATAAGGATTCTAGGAGCGTTCCGACTGGGCATTGATTTTATGCATTCTTTTGGGGATTGTGGTGGGAATTAGGTTTTGTGGCACAGGGATTCCAAACTGCAAGAGGCAGCTAAAACCACAAGTGCTATTCTTGCAAAAATGTTCAAGTATGGTCAGAAGACATTTCAAATCATCTTCATTAACTGAGATTTTTCAAGCACTAGTGTGAGAAAGGCACTGCATCAGGCATGGTGACTGAAGGAAAATAGATGTCACCTGCTCCTTAAAGCTGCTTAACATTAATTTGAATATTTATTAAGCAGCACCTCCGTGCTCCGCAGATTTACTTGTAGCCTATATTTACAGGCTATTTGTACAGTGAGCTATCTTGAACATGGTTCAAATCAACATTCTCTACTCATATGAAGGCTTTTGGTGATTAGTGCTTCAACCTAAAATCCCATTTTACCTGTGGCTCTTCTCCCAGCTCTTCTGAAATATCATTTCAAATCCTTTTCATCACTGCCTCGTATGTAGGGTCACATTTACAGGATTATAGAATGGACAAGACCTGCACTGTGGTCCAGTCTGACATTTTCATTTTGGAATGGAGGAAACAGACCCAGAGAACCAAAATAACTGTGGTCAGGTGCACAGTGGAACTGGAGTCAACACCCAGGCATCCTGACTCCTGTCACAGGCCTCCCTGCAGTTGGCTCCTGGCATCGCTCAGTGGGTGGAAGTCATGCTGCCAAGGGCAAAGCTTGGGGTATATAACAACGTTATTGCTACTGTTGACACACACTTTATGACAGACCTCGCACTGGTGTGCCCTCTGTAGCATTATCTTGAAAGAAAGCGTATGTGGGAAAATCACAAAGCACCATCGGCAGCCAAGCTCAGTCCCTCAGCGGCTCACACGAAGCCTCACAAATGGGCTCACAGATGAAGGATTCGACAAGTAGCTTCTAAATAGCCTCTTTTGCTCCAATACCTCATCTGCCCAAATCACTGTGGCCATATTTTTTCTTCCAAACTGAAATGCTGATCGTGTCAATGCCTGGTGCCTTCAGAGTGAAGTCCGAACGCTTCAGCCTGGTGTGCACAGCTCTGTATGAGGGGGTGCCAGATTGCCTCTCAGCCTCATCTCCCTGCATCCCCTGCCCCCTCATGCTCTCCCTTCCTGTTGTGAGCTAGTCCCTCCATCGCCTCTGAGCTGCCACATGTGCAGCCCACACATCGGGAACATGTTTTTGTCACTTCTGAAAAAATTCTATGTATCGTCCATATTTACATTTCAAGAATATCACCTATTCTTGAATATCACCTCACTTTACTCCCATCTGAAGAGTTTTCACCTTTGTGAATACTCGTGCATTGCACTTAGCAAATGGTACTTTAACTGCCTATCACTTCCCCCTTCTAGCCTGTGAGCCACATGTAAGGAAGACTATTTCTTTATTCTCAGCCCTACCAGAAAGTTCAGTACCTGCCAGAGTTTACTGATAAAGCACAAGAGGTACAGATTTAGTAAAAAGGATACAATTCCACGGGGCACCCAGTCCACATTGTCAACTACTCCCCTCTCCTTCCTCCTAGTAATTCTTTATGGGCCAGGGATCATGTTCCTGACATGGGTGGTGAGCCACAGGCTAGGCACTTGAGGACCCCGTCTCATCAAAGAAAGGGACATACTCCTGCAGAGTAATGCCTGGTTTCAAGGCAGAGCATGACCATAATCAGGCAGCTAGCCAGTCTCTGCCCAACAATAAGGGCCCATGAACTTGCCTTAGTTGACACTCAACAGCCAGGGGCTGAAGCCCAACCCAGCAGCAGGTTCAGCACTGTCTCACATGGAACAGCTCCACCTGCTGAATTCTTTGCCATTCCTCTCCTCCTGAGCACCAGTTTTATTTGAAACTGTACAGGAGTGGTCACAATTTCTGAGAAATGATGGCATCACAGAGAAGACAGAGAGTCACTTTGTATTCAGTCACTTGCCTGCATTTTGTACAGGATTATAAGAATAGATGTGTGACAAATATCCACACCACCTCTTGAAAAGGAACAAAAAGGAATCATTCTATCAATATGCCATGGGTTTCTGTACTGCCTCTTTTAAAAAATTAAGCCATCAGGATGCAGGGTGGTTTTGAATCTATTTCCCTCTTCTGAAAGGTGGTGCTAATCTCTGTCTTCCCGTGGATAAAGGGGGAGGTGTGAGAGCACTCCAATTTCTCTCTCATATCCATCGACAAACAATGTGATAAACACCAATGTGGGTGGTAGGTGGTGTTGAAACAAGGGTAAGCAATGAATAAAGCAGTTTGTTTGACAGAAAAATCTTGGGCAAACACATTAGGCATTTCCTGATGATACAAGTTATTTGAAGTACCAGGAATAGTGAAGTGAAAGTTGCAGAATTGAATCACCTAAGGAAGAAAATGAGGATATTGGAGCAAGGCCAGAAACCAGAAACTTCTGGGAAGAAAACATTTTGCCAGTCATCCTAGAGGGGCACAAATGGTCTTGTCTAAGAGATGCAAAACCCATTTATTATCCTGATTTTCTGTCTCAATTGCAGTCCAAATATTGCATTTTAACAAACTCTGTCCAACATTAAATCACTGTGCAGGAAAATTAACCAGCATGCACCAAATGTTTTAACAAAGAAAGAGAATAGGTCTTAATTAGAAGCCCATGATTCTGCAAGTAATTTAGCATAAATAAAATTTCAGCAGGCCTAAAAATATGAAAGTCTATTAAAAACACAAACAAGTCGGCTATAGGGTAGTTTTAACAATAAATCAAGGTCAGACTTCAAATTTGTTCTGATTGAATTAAGGCAGCTTAGCTGTTAGAGTTGAGTATACCAAGTCTGCACACAGCAAAAGCCAGATTAAACAATTCCTGGTTTGGATAAAAAGGAAAAGCAAGGACTCCTTTTCCAAGTGAGAGAAGCAAGGACCCCAAATTCTTTGAGAAATGTCCATCACTTCAGCACTATTTTTAATTCAGTACTATAGCTCTGACTGGATTTTAAATAGTCTTATAATTGTTTTACCTACACATAAGATGTTTGTTTATCATATCACTGGGACAAGCATTTTGGTTTTCATAGAAAAGAACCCTACAGTTTTATTACATCCTTATGTAATAGAATTTGTCTCAAAATTTGAAAACAAAGCAGAGTCACTGAATTAGATTATCCAGCTATAGATGTGTGGAAAGTTGGATGGATGGATGGATGGATGGATGGATGGATGGATGGATGATTGATTGATAGATAGATAGATAGATAGAGCAAGCAAGAAGTAGAAATGTGTGTGTATATGTAAATGTCTTTCATATATAGAAACATTCATTTTCAAGAAAGAACCAGAAGTGTTCGCACCTCTTTAGGACAAATATGCAATGACATATACATTCTACATTTTGCAAAACAATATTTCATCTCATTAAAAAAAAAATCATCCTCCCTTCCACATTTTTCAATTAACCCCTAGGGGATGAGTAAGATTTGTGATTCTGCAAATTTCTCTAAATCCTGGATCAGAACCTCCCAAGCCCTACAGAGAAAGGGATAAAGCACCAAGCTGGAAGCTCATGGAGGGTTTTCATGGTGAATAAATCCCCGGTGTCTGACATGGTTACACACTCAATAAATAATGGTTGAAGACATGAAAAACTTGAGGCTACTTGAAGATAAAATGTCATAGTGTTCTAAATGCACTAGAATGTAACAGCTAAGAGCTAAGATGTTCAGACCACAATTGTCTGGATTTAAATCCCAATTTTACCTTTTGTTATCCCTATGACCCTGGGTGAGTTACTTAACCTCCCATTTTTCAGCTCCTTATTTCTAAAATGGAAAGCACGACAGCGCCAACTTCCTGTGTTTTACTGAACTGTATTACAGAGATTGTAAATATCTAAAACATGCTGGCTCTAATTGCATTCTCTATCTCCTGAGTCTTCAATAAATACCAGTCTTTAGTCCCCTTTAATTGAAATCTTATGATTTACAAACCCACCTGGAGGAGCCAGCAACTCTCAACTTACCCTTTCAGGTCAATGAGCCTGAAAGAATATCTAAGTTTAACCCATAATTCTTTCTCCGTGTCACAGGGTTTCTCAGTCCATCTATTGTCACACACGCAATTTTATCTCTCACAATGCAATATGTCCTCAGTGTTTCTCAAATAGTCTGGCCCTGCTGAGACTTTTATATCATGAAGCTGGTTCTCAATCCAGCTTTTAAAATGAGGGTCATGCAGCTATTTTCTCTCTCGGGCCTGAGGCAATACCAGTCCCCACCAGCCCTCAGTTCATCTGGCAGCCAGATCACCAGGCTTCATTCAGACACATCCCCCACCCCACCTGCTACCAAGAAACTTGGATTCAACACAGTTTGAATCCTCATAGCCCTTCGCCTTTCTTTCTATCTCTCTTTACCTAAATTTGGGAGATTTTATAAGACCTCTTTGATGAGGCATTAGTTTATAGTTCATAAAGCATGCAGTGAAAACTACCCAAGCAGCTTCCATCATTAGGATGTCTCAATGCTGACCATTTACCTTCCCTGTCAACTGAGGCCAATAAAATGACCCGTATGCTTTAGTGTTTAAGACTCTCCTATGTGCCAAATGCTGGCATATGAAAATGAATGAAACACTGCCTTGCCCACAAGGAGCTCACCATACTGGAGTCCAAACCCGAAGGTGCTCAGAGCTTGGAAAGAGGCAAGAGGAGAGGGACTTGGCACAGAAGATAAGACTCGTCTCATAAGATTCAGGTTTTTCTCCCTGGAAGAATTGGAGAAATCCTCAGCACTACAGCAGCACCGAGACCTAGGCAAAAATTGCTCAGTCTCAAGATCCCAAAGCCAGATCTGGACCTTAAATATTATCCCAAACCACACTCTGTTGAGAGGTGTGTTCATGGAAAGAGTGGAAGCACAAAGCCAAGGGCACGTCTTTGCAACCATTCATGGGCTGGCCAGCCAGTTTTCAGAGCACGGTCTCTCCATCTCTGGCATGCCATTTTCACTTGCTACCCTCGTCTGTTCTTTATTTTCTAAACGGTAGAGAGTCAACCAATGAAAAGTTACATTTGTGCTTTGGGAATTTTCTCCTATTTGGAAGGCATGGTTAGTTGTGTCTATACCTGGTATGGAATACTTTATGGTATGCTCTCTCACTGCCTTGAATAATTATACTACAATTTTAAGCGCCCATCTAACTCTCCTAATACACCCAGCTCCCCACATTGATTTGCTCAAAAAGATGACATAAACACCCACATTTAGCTATTTAAAAGCAGAAACAGAGAATAACCAAGAAGAAACCCCCATCATTGCTTAGTTAATCCAATCTACTGTAAGCAGGAAAGAGAGCAATACTCTAAAATTGGTTTGTGCATTTGTGTGCACGCATATGCATGGGGTGTGAGCCATGTGGGGTACAGTGATTCAGGGGGGAAAATTTACCCTTTTGGAAAAATCAGATTCCTTTGGCCAATCTGAGGCCAAATGCTTAATAGAACATTTTGAACTAGGGAGTCTAATGTGATACTTACACACACTGTGAGCCTTGGCTCCAAATATCTTCAGGAATGAGAAGATGAAGAAAGACAGTATTATCCCAGTTATAACTTGTTGACTGAGCTAACAACCTACAATGAACCCAAGAGCCGAGATTTGGGGAGTTTAAAATGGGCAGGAGTGACCCTTTCTCCTGCCCAGGTTGTTCCATCTGCAAAATTCCTAATATTGTATAAAGACCCAGCTTAAATGTCACTTCCCTTTAAAACCTTGTCTCCCACTCTCAGAGACAAAATTACTTGTCCCCCACTCATCTTTGCTCCCATAGCACTTTGTACAAAACTCTATTACAGCTATTATGCACTTATCACACTAAATTGCAATTTATCTGTTTATGTGGCTGTCCATTTCCACCAGAATATGCACCCTCAAGGGTAAAGATCAGGTCTTATTCATCTTTGTATTCTCAGTGCTCAGCACAGTGCTGACACAACAGCCACTTAAAAACATGGTTTAGGTTTGTATTATTAAAAAAATGCATGCTCATGTTAAAAATTCAAAACACTGTAGAGTAGTATAAAAAGAAAGGTTAAAAGGTGCCTTTCCTCCATCTAGGATATCAGTCCCATTTCCCAAAGGAAATGGCATAGGAGATTCTTTAAAATGCCTCAATACTACCTGTTCCCCTTCAACCCCACACCCAGTCAACCGACAACTTTAAAGTTGTGGCACTGGAGACTGGCTGCTTCTGCTGCCGACGTGATCGGCTGGGTGCAAAAACCCCAGAGCAAAAGGCCAGAGAAGCATTATCCCCAGAGCAGGGAGGGAAAAGGCAAGGAAGCTGCTCTACTCTGCAATTTTAATGAATTGGTAGAAGTTCTCTCCACCTACAGATGCTTCTGCACACTTGTTTTCATCTCTTCCCCTCTTCTGGGTCTTACTCCATGTCTTGAGGCGTCTGTCTTTGTTTCTCTATCTGCCTTTTCCTATAGTCTCTCTGTCTCTCATTTTCTTTCTCCTTTCTAAACTCTGAAGTATCTGTCTTGTTTTCTGTCTCTCCCTACCTGTCATTTCTTTTCTCTCTCTCTCTCTCTCTCTCTCTCTCTCTCTCTCTCTCTCCCCCCCACCCCCTCTCTCTCGCTTCCACTGCCTCTCTCTCTTGGTTTCTTTTTCTCTCTTCTGCTCTGAGGACATTCTTCCACTTCACATTCACATTCCATAATGTGTCAACATCCTTACCATGGACTCACAAAATGATCTAATATTTCATGTTCAAGAATGGAATTTTAGGGCCTCCCTGGTGGCGCAGCGGTTGAGTGCTGTGCTCTGGAGCTGTTGGTGAGTTCGACGCCTGGCCGGGGAGAATCCCACATGGTGCGGCAGACCTCTCCTGCCTCACCCCCTGCTCCCCTCAGCAGTGTATTTCTGATCTGCCTGTTCTGCTCCCCACTCTGTCTCTGGTGAACCCTCTCGCCACCCCACGCCTCTGGCCTGTACTCCAGCTTGTATGTATAAACAAATAAATCTTAAAAAAAAAAAAAGAACGGAATTTTAAATGAACTTAAGTTGCTGTGAACATCAGTGATTCATAGGGACACTCACAGTCTCACAGCTGTCATGGATGTGTACAGCGGGGAGCTGGACACTGAGATCAAGACAGAGCCTGAGCCTTAAATGCCATGCTTGTTCTTTTGTGGGGACTTCAGGACACTAGGGGCTGGGGGTGTATTTAGGTTAGTGAAGTTACCTCCAGGTTTCCCCCTGTCTCTCATCAACAAAAGGGATGGTAAAGAAAAGGCCTGGTAGCCCTGCTGCCATACCCAGAAGAGAAACCCAGAGTGATCTTGCTGCTTGGCAAGCACCGTAGATATCAACTCTCTCAACGGCACTGATTGAAGCGAATCAGCCAACTTGAATGTGGGCGCTTTGTCTAGCTCAACTGCCTGGAATTCAGTTCTAATGAGACCAAGTTCATAAATGCACTTTGCTCTTTCTTGTTTTGTTTCGCTCATTTTTCAAATACTTTTAAAAATAACTCAAGCAATAAATGTCTCTCAAAAAAGAACAACAACAGCAAAGCACAAAACAAGCACGTACAATTCCACATCTATCACAATCACAGGCAAACATTTTCACTTATACCCTTCTTGTATTTTTTAGTGAAAATGGAATTTTAAGTATGTAATATTTTTTTTAAAAATTGAGTCCCAACTATGTCCGAGTATATTTCTAGGGGTGGGGAACTATATAGACAAAAATCAGTAACAACCCTGATGCCATGTAGCTAATGTTTATACTATTGTTTAATCTGTTTTCCCCTCTCTGATATTTCGTGGAAGGGTTCCCAACTATACGCACATATTTACATAAGCAACTTGTGAGGGCTGACTATTTTATAACACTTCCAGGCAAGGAGAGAGTTGTTTGTTCTATATGAAAAGTCAGCTTTCCCCAAAGAAATAGCAAATAAAATAGAAAGATCCAGTTAGAAAGATCTGTTACACAGAACTCCTGAAACCCTTAAAACGTTCTGTGATGAGAGTGATAACTCTCTGGTTATGTTAATGAGGTGAGTTTTGGATCCCACCTAAGAATAGGAACTGGTTGCCTGGAGAAAAAACCACAGAGCAAAAGGCCAGAGAAGCGTTGTCCCTGGAGCAGGGAGGAAACAAGTCAGGAAGCTGCTCTACTCTGCAATTTTAATGAATTGATAAAAAACCATGTCATTACACGATTGGAATTTTCAACCCTAATCCCAGATATCTAGGCAGGGCACAGGAGCTAGAGGTTAAGTAGACTGTCAATGGCCGGTGATTTAATCAGCCATGTGGCAGTAGAAACATCTCCATAAATAACTAAAAGGACAAGGTTTGGGAGGTTCCGGGTTGATGAACACCTGGAGATTTGGGGTGGGGAGGGGGCGGGTAAGTGGCACACAGAGAGGGCATGCAAGCTCTGTATTCTTTCCTCATACCTTGTTCTAGTTATCTCCTCCATCTGGCTGTTCCTAAATTGCATCTTCTTACAATAAGCTGGTAATTTAGTGAGCAAATTATTTCTACAAATTCTGTGCATTGCTCTAGTGAACCAAGCAACGCTAAGGAGGGGGGTTACTGGAACCTCCAATCTAGAGTTGCTTGGTCAGAAGCACCAGTGACAACCTGGGCTTGCCAGTGGCAGTCTTCTCAGGCTGAGACCTTTGCCCACAGACAGTGCTATCTCTAGGAAGACAGTGTCAGAATGGAGTTGAACTGCAGGACACATAGTGCTTGCAGGCACCTTGGAAATTGGGTCCAAAATGCTATTATGAGTTTATGTGAAAATAGTTTAAAAATGTTGGACAGGGATGCCAAAGAAAGATAGACATATCCCCAACGTGATTATTAAAAAAAATAAAATGGAACAAGAATAAAAGTACATAAATGCAGAAACATAAGGAATATCATGAGCAACATATTACAAATATCTTTTATTAGATCATGACTGAGCATTATTAATGTTTGCATTAACACTAATAAAATATTGATGACAATAATAACTAAGCCTTACAGAGGCTTACCAGGTTGCAACTATTGCCTACTATATGCCAGATGCCACTTCAAGAATTTTTATAACTACTGTCTCCTTCAAACATCAAGAAACCATATAAAAGAGTGTAGCATTATTACTTCCATTTTACAGATGAAGAAAATATCTAGTGGATTGAATTCTCTAGTGAGAATTCAAATTGAACATAAAATATTTTATTATATTTAAAATAATGTGCTCTTCAGCCACTTAAGACACTTTGTCCATGGTCATCTGGACAGCCAGGGAAGCAAAAAACATGACTATATTCTGCTGGTAGAAATGCCACCATCTGTCAATATATATGTATGCATGTATGCATGTATGTATGTATGCATGTATGCATGTATGTATGCATGCATGCATGCATATAATTTCTCGTGCTGCCCCAAGTAATCATCTCTCATTCAATAGAGCCTTCCAGCAGATCTTCACCACTGGGTCAACTCTGAGAAGTTGATCAACTCTGCAGGTTTCAGCTCTCCATGGAAAAATATTAAGCATAGTGACATGAAATTTTGCACACAGTGAAGAGGCACAAGCATCCCTGAATTTACACACAAAATTTAGGGAAATGTGAAACTATACTCATAAACTAGGAGTATAGTTTATAAATATACTGTACTCCTAGGACATTTGTAAAATAAAAAGATTCTTAGCTCCCATGGACTGATGCGAAAGCAGGTGTCACAAGGACAAACTCTAAAAAGCGTTGCCCTACCGGGAAGGGAGAGAGCATGGCTTCCTAGCTAAGAATTCCTGTCAATTCAGCAAAATGCAAGTGAGGGCAAACAGGGCCACAGACAGGCTTCAGCCAAGCTGAAGCAGTCTTTTCTCCCCTTTCATGATTCTGATCAAGAGTGTGTGGTGGGAACTGCTGCGATAAGGGAAATACTTCTACTTTTACTGCATCCTCCCAGCCCTGGAGCAGAGGGATGTACAGCCCATGCGTCTGTGCCTCAATAGACCCTGCTGCTCCAATTAGGGGAAGATGACCAGCAGCACCAATGCACTGGTCTCCAAAGCACAACGTGATCAGTTGGTTGTCTGCTAACATGATTCTTATTAGCACTTTCTTTTTTTTTTTTTTAAGATTTATCTCTTTCTGCATACAAGAGCTGGGGTGCAGGGCAGAGGTGTGGGGTGATGAGAGGATTCACCAGAGACAGAGTGGGGAGCAGAACAGGCAGATCAACTGAATTACAATGCTGAGGGGAACAGCAGGTGAGGCAGGAGAGGTCTGCTGCACCATGTGGGAAGCTCCCTGGCTGGGGATCGAACTCGTGCTGCAGTGGCTGTCGACAGCCTCATAGGTTGAGACTTAACCCACTGTGCCACCAGGGAGGCCCCAGCACTTTCTTGTAAAAGCCTACAAGTTGTCCACACATCACTCTAGGGTCATTAGCCAGCAGGGAGAAACCAAACAGCGCATCCCACACAGGCTTCCAGGATTACAAGACAATATAAATAACACAGGCCAGTCACGCATGGGATGGAGGGAGGGAGGGCAGGGCTCAGATCAAGCTGCCTCTCGGAGCAGCTTATTACCAGTTAAAGTGCACCAGATCATTGACCTGAGAGGGGGACGACATGAAAGTTCGAATCCTGAGATGGGTCACTCATGCCAGCAGTTCCTCTGCCACAACTCTAGATTGACATGTGGCCTTCCCTCTAAAGAACATGGAAATAAACCCATACAAAGGGGCTACCTGGTCAAACAGAAAAGGTGATGGGACCAAAAAGGGAAAAATCAAATTCCATCGCTGTGATCCTCCTGCTGAGGATCTCGAGCAAGTTCTTTAAATCTTGACATCTGTGGCTTTAGAACAAGGATGAAACCTACTTTCTAAAGGTGGGGTAAAGATGAAGGGTGGTGATGATCTAGAATGAAGTTCCAGGGGTGCTGTTCACTTAATTGGTGTTTTTTAAGTTTACTATTAAGAACTTCAGGTATAATCAATATCTTATCTGGCTACACAGATCTATCCCTAGTGTTCAGCAAACTCTCTTTTGCTTCGTTTCTCTTCCCCCACCCCAATCTCACCCCCAGAGGTTAGTAGTAGAAAAGGCAATAGGTGCTAAATCAATTATAATCCTTGAGCAAGCAGAATCCACAGGCTCACCTTCAGTTTGACTACTGCTGCACCCAAATGTTCATATTCCCAATCCCCTTGATAGAGACCACACTCAATATTAAACTAGATTACCCCTGCATGAGACCCCATGCAGTGACTGGCCCAGTCCTAAGTAATCTCATCTCTGAAGTCGATTAATAGTGGGGCACATATAGTGGATAGATTATTGCAGGTGACTTTATTTGCAGAAAGTCCCATCATCTCTCTTTTTAAAGGTTTAAACAATGCCAAGAGCATGACGTTGGATAAGTTCATTTGCTCGAAAGCCCAGGACATTTAACATGAGTAGCTGAGTCTAGAACTCAGGAGCTATAGCTCCAGTATCGACACCTCTTCCTGCACAGGCTCTGGGCACACTGCGGGGCTGGGATGCAGCACGTGTTCTCACATGTGTGCAAAGCCAGCACTTGGCCAAACCAAACAACCCACCTCAGTGAACAAAACATTTTCGACCCTCTTCTTCCACTCACTGACTTGCTTAATAGCAATGCCTTGGATTCCCCATTTGAGAAATGTAAATGACATCTGTCTTTTCTGTATAGGACATTGGTGAGAATAAAACCAAGGTGATGGAACTAGTGTTCCTATCAGTGAGAACGGAGCATTTTGCAAAGGAAAAGGGGTGAGGGCAATCTAAAGTCATAAAAGAATGTTCAGGAGTGCTGGCAAAATGGACACAATATTTTATATGTGTCTAAAATTTCATGTGGGATTTCCTAGAGGGCATTTGTGTCCTTTTTTTCTTTCCTACCTATGTTTAGAATAGGCTTTGTTCTTTCCCTACAAAGCGTGCAGTGCACAGTAAGACTCCTACTTTATTTCCTGCCAGCCACCGGACTATTCCCTGCACCCCCGCCCCCACCCCCACAGCACAGTGTCTTCCCCAGAGGAACCATTACACTTCCTCAGAGCCTCACTCCATCTCACAAAGACCAGTCCTCTCCTCTGCCACCCTCATTGGCCAGGGCAGGGCTGCTTGGCTAGTTTCCCATGCAAGACACACAGAAGCATTCTCCACACTTTCTAGCCAGAGATCTAGGATGGTAATTGAGATGCATACAAAGACAGGGCAAATATTTACAAATATTTTACATGTTTAGTGACTCAACATAAGCTGGCAGGGAATCAAATGGTTTGCCCTCCAGGCAGCCTGGCCAGTGATGTTTCTGACCAAGAACTTAAACAGAAGAAAGTCCTTTTGTAAAAGCTGTGTGGAAAATGTCAAGGTAACAATGAAACAATGATGACTCCAGCTAAGATATAATGTGCAAATAAGGACAGACAAGTCTTTAAGTGACTGTACAAGTTCTTAATACTTTTTGGTCTTGGAAGATACCCAAACTCACTAGAAGATGGATGTATATTTTTTGGCTTAAATCTTATTTATAAAACTATTTCTTCGGTTAAAGCTTCAGTTAAACATAGATGACATTCAACAAGGGTTCATTTCCTGGATGCACATGGAAACTTTTGCATCACTACTCCCCATCTTCGCTCACACCATTCGTTCAGCTGAAAATATCTTTGTAATAATCTCCATCTCCTAATTAACAGTTGCTCTACATTTCACAGTGTAGTAGAAGCACCTGTTCTGCAGTAGACCCTAAAGACCACCCCAGCCAAAAGATGGCCACCCCTCCCCTGACCTCCGGCAGCATCTTTGCCCCTGAAGGACCATTATGTTCTGCTGCCTCTTCAGAGGATTCTTTGCATAGAGGAAACTAAGTGCTCTGAAGGCAGGTATTACTACTTTTCACCTTTGTGCATTGCTCCACAGATAACCCTACAATCAGTGCCTGATTAGGTGTCAGTATATATTTGTAGAATTAAAAGTCAATGTGATCATTTGTGTAAGATTCTTAGCACAATGCTGGCACATGGCAACTGAGATTGCCAAATATAAGTCATTATTATGCTCTTAAGTCAAAACAAGATAATTCCATCAGTTTGCCTACTCTAGTCTGTGACTTTCTGGGGTTCCTCTTCAAAAGGATGTGGATATAGAGTCCAGAGCCAACACTTATGTCATTTGACTCTAGAAAAGTCCATTAACTATATTGAGATCCTTACTTTCCAACTTCACATTAAGCATTTTTTTTTGGTCCAAGGATGTTAATTCCTTAACACAAAGACATGATACAATGAACCTAATAAATCATGTTTTGCTGCAAATCCATATTGAAATGAATGTCTGCTGGACCTCAGTCTTAATTTGCTATAAATAAATATGCATGCAAATCATGGAAAAAGGAGGAATCTGAAATAAAAGTTTGCTCACTTATAGATTCAGGTTTACAGCTCTTTGTGTCATTTCTGTACCCCCAACACTACTGCTATACTTTATTTAAATATAGCAGGTGCACAAAACACAGTTTGAGCACAGTATTAAAATAATCTCACCCTGTAAGGGATTTCAGTGGTGTTCTATTAGTGTCATTTTACAAGAATGAAACTGAAACCACAAAATTTTAACAGGCTATAATGACAAATCTAATTTTTTGTGTACAATCAGAACTATAATCCAGGATCCTTAGTTCCCAGTACAGAATTATTTCTTCAGCTAAGGTAAGAAGCAACATTTATTAAGTGCTTACTACATGCCAACTACTGGTATACATGTTGTCAAATCTTCAGAAATGGCTGAAAAAGAACTACCATCCCCTTTCATAGCTAAGAAAATTGAAGTCCGAAAATTTAAGTGTCTTGCTCAAGATAAAGTGTTGATAAGCAGGACAGCTAATCTATCTGCTTCCAAACCCCTGCTTTTCATGTCATACCACATTAACATCTGTTACTAGCACAGAGCACTTAGCAGAGATAGAATTAGGTAGGATTGCTAGAGAAAACAAAAACATTTCATAATCTTACTTACAAAAAACTATGTCAAAAAGCATGCCAAATCAGATGTTCATATTCAACTTCTCTGAAAAATCAAATTTGTAATTAACTTAGAAAAGGAGCCCGTTCCTACAGAACACTAGATCCGATGCACAGTGAATCACCAGATGCAGATTTCACATCTGAGAATCATGAAGAAGTGGGTGGACAAGAACAACCAAATCACTAAAGGCAAAGGGTATGTACGATGTGACAGGCACAAGGTAAAGTCCCTACTTTCCCATACAGAGATAGTTTCTAGCTAAGACTATGCCCTTCTCCACCATAATCTGAAGTCTACCCCACATAGACTCATCTAAAATACAGATTCCAAAAGACCTGGGTTTTCCAGGCCTGGGATACACCACTTTGTGGAGTTTTGGAGTTGGAACTTCCTGGGTGTCAGCCCCTGCTTTGCCACTAAACTTTTGTATTCTCTTGGCAAGCCATGCAGCCTTCAGGAGTCTCAGTTTCCTCATCTGTGTAATAGCAACAATAAGATCTACTACAACAGTTTTGCAAAAATTATGTAGGTAATGAATAGAAGGCATTTAAAAGCCAAACCCTCCAAAACCAAACCCAGTTTGGGACTCAGTTTATTTGTTAAGGTTAAATGGTGACTGTCAATACCCAGAACAACTCAAGGAAGTACAAAAAAAAAAAAAAGAAATCAAGCAGACCATCCTACTCTATGATAACTGCAATATTAAAAATATCATAATGGCAACAGAATATGCCAAGTAACAGCCTCTGTTAAATCTTATATCACACTTTCCAGTGACAAAGGGACAAGGTGGTAACTGAAATATTTAAATCGACTCCCGCATAAAAATTTGAAAAAGAGATATTAACAGTTGCCACCTACCTGTTACCTAACAAAGATTTTGTGAGGATGAATGAGTATAGCACTTTGAAATTCCTTGGAAATAAAGAATAAACCCATGCCCCACCACACATGCATATGTAGATAAATATATATTTTAACAAATGAAAGATTACTATATAAATTTAGATTAGGGCACAGCATGCCTCAGATGAGTAGGGTAGAACAATATGTTCTTGCTTAAGACACCAAGCTCATGACAAATGATTCATACCCAGCACCTTTTATGCCAAAAGATCCCCCCAGGTGTTCCACCAACTCTAGCAACAGTTTCCATCAAGCTAGGCTGCAATAGAGAGGAACTCTCCCACGGAGGAGGCAGCACACTCTGTCTACACAACTGTACAAGCCCAGCAGTGGAGGGGGCAGGAAGGAGAAGGGAAGGCGGTGAGAGAACCATCCAGAATGTCTCAAAAGTCTGACAGGCAGCCTGTAATTATCATACATTTACACCTTTCACACAGGTGTTATTGTAATCAGAAGCCCTACTTAGCAAAAGCTTTTAGATGAAGGTGAAACAGGTTCAGAGGATTGCATTGAGTGGCTTGGCTGTGGATTGGAAGGCATGTGAGTGTGAACACAGCAGAGCCACTCAGCTTGTCTTTGGATTTAGGTTAGTGAGTTTCTCATTCTGGGGGAAAGTGACTAAGTGTGAGCCCAGAGCTCCAAACAGGTGTAGGTACTTCGCACCAGCCTCGTGCTCTCTTATAAGCGTCCTGGCACAAAGGTCTCAGGAATGAACCCAGCCCGCACTGTTCCCATTCTAGAGACAAGATTCAAGCTCAGGGCCAAGGTCAAACCACAAACCAGCAGAATCAGAACTGTGGTCACTATTCTGCTTCTTACACCACCAAGTTGCCCTGAAATGTTTCTGCTTTCCTTCTTTTTACAATATTTTAAACTTTGTCTCTCCTATGAATCCTTGCCAGCTCTGTTTGAAGGACCGAGATACAGACTGTTTGTCTTCCTCTATCATCATTACATACATACACCCCCCCCAAAAAAAAAAAAAACAACAAAGTATGTAAGGGGCAGGGATGGGAGGCCAGGTGTCCTTATATCAATAGAATATGAGACTTGGAGGTTAGAAATCTCATTAGTTAGCATGATTTGAGAGCTCAAACCTTGGACATGCACCACCTGGATTATTCCCTACATTATCTCAGACTTCCCTGCATATCACCCATCCAAGTCCTGACCTGAATAAGCCCTCCTGAGCTTATAAGCACCATTAAAAAAAAAAAAGGCTGGCAGTTCTTGGCGCCATTTCTTAAATAGAGTTTAAAATTTGCCAAAGATGTACTCTCGTTTTCTCGCTCTTTCCAAGATCTTTCAAGAGATGAACTAAAGTAGAAGTCTAATGCGTGAGTGATATTTTACAGCTTGAATGACATTAAAAGTCAAAAATATTTTGAGTCCAAAGTCTTTTACCTCTTGATACAACAAGCTCTAACACATCCGCTGGGTTTAAAATCTCCCTTTAAAGTCAGAAGCTTTGAGTGAATCACCTCTATCAGTGTGTAAGTTAGTCAACTGATTTTAAGATTCAAGTTCAAACTGGGAGAGGTTAAGTTCTGAGGTTATGATATGAAAGCTATGATAATGAAGGTGAGGCATGAGTCCAGGGGTCTCCAGAACTTGAATAGAAAAAAATGATGGCTTCAATTATTTGATTAAAACACTCTTGAGAACCATATAAAACCATAGCCTCAGGCTGAACTGTATGGAAAATCCTGCTAATTCTCTCAAGACAGACAACTAATACAAAATATTATTTATCGTGATTTACCTTATTATTCTGCTATTTTCTATCCACATACACAAGAAATCCATAATGACAGACGATTACGTTAAAACGTTCACAACTTTCATTAAAAAGCTGACAATGTGCACAAATCTCTGAAGTGGTACTTCCCAGGGAAGGTTTCTAGCAATTACATCACACAGAAAACATTGAAAGCTACAGAGCTGTATAGACTGCATACAACAAACAACAGGATCTCCATAGCCCCAGGGAAGCTGAAACTTGGATATTTATTTCATTCTGTCCATCCTTGTCTTCTCTTTTTAACGTTATTTCTGTCTGCCTAACTGCAACCTGGGGACATCGCCACTTTTAAATCATCTTCAGCTGTTACCATCAAAGCTGGTTCTTTACTCTTGCTGCTCATTCAAGTTTCCAGGTGCTGTTTAAACTGAAATAACTACCTCCCATTCCAGACATTCAGGTTTTTCCAAAAATCTGAAACATTCCCTGATGTGGCCAAAGCTCAGGAACTTGCCCCCCACCCCCACCTGGGTCCAGGGTCAGCCTTCTGGACCCCAGAAAGCCCAATCCTCCCTTCCTAAAGGGAGGGCTAAGTGGGTATTTGTCCTCTTCACTGGAGGGGTCTGGCAACGGGGGAGAACAGGGAGTTGTTGTCACTGGGATATATCTCCTCTTCCTGGGACTGGTCACGCCAGAGAACAACCACTCATTCACAGGCTGGAAAGCCCCAGCTCTCAACACACTGACGGGGGCTGTTAGAAGATGCTGGAGAGTTTCTGTCCTGAAACTTGCATCCACTAGCTTCCCAGAAGAGGAGAATACATTAAGGGCACCTTACTGTGTGGGCATTTCTCCTTTCTTGTGGGGAAGAAGGGGTTAGGAGCTCTGCATAAAAATAAAATTAAAAGCCCACAAATAAAGTCTTGATCTTACTTGAGCTTATCTGTAAGTCTCCCAAGTAAAGGGAAAGTCACTCAGGGGAATGTGAGCCTGCCTGGATATTTAACCCCTTCACCTCCGCATTGGAAAGACTTTAACCCCCCTCAGTTTGCCTGGTCTTCAGTCACACACTACACCAACGCGACCAAAGATATGGGAAAACAGGAATTTGCTTGCTGTCTGCAACCTTATTTAAGGTTTGGCGAGGTCTCTGATGGAGCTGGGGGAGGGGTCACCGGTCTCCCGTAGGTCACATTAACTCCTAAGGGAGGTGTGCTGCGAAGACTTTAGTTTGCGGCATCTTTTCAAACCCAGAAAACCCTTTCTCCAAATTCTCCATCAGATCAAACATCGGACTTTAACCCTTTCCATCTTTCACCCCTTTGCCCTCAGCCCTGGTCTACTCACGCTGCTGTTGTGGCCAGACCAGTGAACCATGGCTTGGTTGTGTGATGAGTCGCCTGTCAGCGCGAACGTGGTGCTGGTCAGTCTCAGCTCCTCCATCCGGAAGCGAGTGGCTTTGTCCGGGTCCCGTTCCAGAGTCCCAGGCTTCTGCTGCCCGCCATCCCTCAGCACTCCCCGGGGGCTTCTACTGGCACCCTCGCCCCTCTCCGCCCTCTCCTCGTCCGCTCCGCTCCGTCTCCTCCGGCCAGAGCGCGGAGAAACCGCTACTGCCGCCCCGGTGCCCCGGGCCCGCTCCAGGGACATCGCTTGGTCTCCGGGGGCCACGGCGAACAGGGGGCGCCCAAGGAGGGGCAGGGGCGTGGCAGGAGCCCTGCCTCGCGGCGCCGGCTGAGAAAAGCCCCCCGGGGTTGGAACCCAGCCTGGGGTCGAGCTGCGGCGCAGCCGGGGGCAACAAGAGCCGCCGGCGCCCGCGCCCGGGGCGCAGAGAACCAAGAGCCCCGCGCCGGCTAGGAGCGCGCTCAGCCGGGCTGGGGAGCCGCCGCCGGCGCCAACTTTTCCCATTGCGGGAGCGAAGAGCAGCGGAGAGGGGGTCCCGGACCGGAGGTGGCGGCGCGGGGCTCTCCTCAGCCGGCTGTGGGGGCAGGAGCTCAGGACCCCAACTCCATCCAAGTTGAGCCGCGGCGGGGGCGGGCGGAGGCGGCGCGGGGCAGGTGGCTGGCGCTCGCGGGGCTGGGCTAGTGCCGAGCGCGGGTTCGGACGAGCGAGCCGCGGCCACGCGGGGGTGGAGCCGAGCTGAAGTCACGGGCGGAGCGGGCGCTGGCGCGCTGGCGAGGCGCGGGAGGGAGGCGGCGCTGCCGGGGCTCCAGGCGCCGCGTCCCACTCCCGAGCTGGCTGAGCGCGGGTTGCTGCGGGGACGGGAGGCGCCGCCGACCCTCCCCTTGGGCTCGTCCGCGCGGCCGCCGTCGCTCCTCGCCGCCTCTCGCTGTGCGCCCGCGCGGCCGCGGTTCCCCAGATGAGCCGGGGCGCCCCTCCCGTGGGGGCGTCCAGCTCTCAGCGCGCGGAGTGGTCGCCGGCTCGGGGACTTCCTATTCCTGTTCTGTTGTTTCTGTCAGTCTCTGGCTGTTGCCTTTTTTTTTTTTTCCCTTTTTTTTTTTTTTTAACCTCCTGGTCTTTTCCAGTGTTGAAGGTAGGGACGGGTGGACTACGTTTTCCCTCCTAGTCTCAGTGAGTTGGCATCGTAACCTTACCTTGAGCAGAGTCTGTGTGCCCGGATTTGGGGGAGATCCTGGAAATACAGGATCTGCAGAGTCTGATGGAATTAAGTGATCGTGAGGGCGGGGGAGGGGGTAAGGGGGATTTTCCCATCATTTCTCAGCTTTCCTGACCTCCTAAATCAATCACTGTATTTGAACCCAACCTCCCGTCCCCCCCCCCCCCCCCCCCCCCCCCCCGCCACGTTCGTGGCCAAATAGCTTGGAACTACAAAATATCAGAGACTACAAACTCACTGAGGACAGCAAAACCAAGTTGTGAGCTACCTGCAACCAGTTTGTCCTCGGTGCTTGACACAGTGGTCTATACAGTAGGAAATCTGTCAGTCATGAATCCAGTGAATATTTGTTGTGACTCTATTATATGTATGTGTTTCAAATAAATGCAAGAAAGAAGGCTTGGGGCTTTGTTTCTTCCATGTTATTTGTGCCTGGCCCAGAGCTTCAAACCCATACCTTAAGATTCTTATTAGCAAGCTTCAAGATTGTGCTGGATCCTGTTTCACCAGTTTGAGGTGGGACCTCAGAGGAAGAACAAGCTCACAGCTTCCCATGCTTTAAAATTAAATGGTTGCATTAGCTGACCTTTAAAATCTCTTCCACTCCCAAAATTCTATAATTGTATGATTATAATGTCTGCTCAGCCCAGCTCCCCTGCTACTGTTCAAAAGTTCAGATGAAGATTTATAGTAGGTGGATGGACTTTGAAAATTACAAAGAATTTCCCAAAATTCAAGCCTTTTTCAAATAGAAAGTTTGCATCTAAGGGTTGAAATATCTTCAGATTTCCTTGTAGTTTTCATGTGCCTATCACACTTCCTTATCATATGGTACCTACTCATTTACTTACT
This sequence comes from Scalopus aquaticus, assembly GCA_004024925.1. Lineage (NCBI taxonomy): Eukaryota > Metazoa > Chordata > Mammalia > Eulipotyphla > Talpidae > Scalopus > Scalopus aquaticus. The sequence continues at coordinate 6,211 of PVIJ01004735.1, read as the reverse complement.
AAATATTTACTGATTGAATACATGAAAACGCAACAAAATAGTAGAATTTCTGGTTTCAAATAATATTTTGGCTCATTTTCATGCTTGCCAAGCTAATGGCACTGAAAACAACCTGAATTCTGAGTTTGTGGTGGGGCCAATTTCAAAGTAACAAGTTGTCACTACTCTTCAATTAAATATATTTTTTTTTGATGCTGTCCAAGAAGAATTTCTCCTGTACCAATCCAATCCAGAATTGTGTTTCAAAAAATTTAATTTCTCCAATTAGTTTAAATTATTGTTCTTTTGCCCAATCTAAAGTGCAAATGTCAAGTTTGTGCTGGATGCTCTTTCACTAATTTGAGGGGAGGAGCTTGAAATCATTAAACGTGATTACGAAAGAACAAGAGTGTCTTGTTTGCCATTAAGGGAGCAAAGGACTGGCTTCCACAGCACCCTTACTAATGGATCCTCTTAAAGAAGGAAGGGAACCTGGCAGGTATGGTTTCTAGGAGGATTAGCAGGAAGCCAGGGGTCCTCCTTCTTCCCCAAATTGCAAGGGCTCTTTGTCAAAGCCTAGAGCAACTGTTTTCATCCTTCACAAAGATTTTCTGAGCTTGGCAGGGTCATTTGTCTTCTTTCTCTGCCCTCCTAGACCTCCTTTCCAACCTGGAACAGTGTGTGAGAATTCCTCTAAGAATGGTAAACCCAGATTAAAGAATCAGAAAGCCAAATAATTTACAAACAAAAGTAAAACTGGAAAAAGCAAAATGGAAAGGAAGGAATGAATGGATTTCAATGGTTTCACCATACCAAAACTAATGGTTTCAAATTTAGGTTCTTTCTAAAGAATTTGTACAAGTAGAGCTGATGTTACCTCTCCAAAGAGTTTACAGCTCCCCTCTTTTAAAACACACTCTTTCAGTGATCCTTTTAAAGTGGAAGCATTTGCAGTCCATTTGCTGAGAATTCAGAGGGCAGACACTATTTTTAATGTCTGCTTTTAATAATCCATTTGAGGAAAAGCTTACACAGATGCGGATAAAATTTGCTCTAAGTATTTTTTTTTTGATGAATTTGTTTGATTTCTTAGGGTTCTGATCCCCACTTTTAGTCAACAAGCAGAAACAGAAAATACCAGTAATTTACTAAATTATCGTCCTTTTCCAGAAAACTTTAAGAAATAGGCTAGTCATAGAGGAAAGTGGGCTAGTCTATTTCAAAGTGTTTTCCATCCCACATCTCACAAAGCAACCCAACAGGTTTTATTAGTATAATGCATTAAGAATGGGCCATTTATTAGGAAAATAGTTAAAACCAAAGGTCAGTAGAGAGCACAGATTTGCAATTCCAATAAGAAGTCTTTTCATGTTCATATAAAAATAGGCCTGCACTCAGTCTAAGTCACTATCATTCCTCATCTGGACAACACAACAGCCTCCTTACAGTTCTCCCTACTCCACCCCTTCTCCACGTAGTCATCTCCAAAGTGGGATACGAGTACCCAAATGACAACACAAAGTGATGCCACATTGTGCGAAGAAAGAATAATAGCCTTGTTAATATTTAATTACTGATAGAGACACGTGTGTGTGTGTGTGTGTGTGTGTTTGTGTATAGAGAGAGACAGAGACAGAGAAACAGAGAGAGAAAGAAACAGAGAAAGAGAAACAGAAACCAACAAAGACAGAAAAAGAGAATATGAACATTTGGAGCCACATGCTGATTAGTGATCAAAAAAGTGCAAAAAACGGTCTTTGAAATATTTGAAAATTACCATTCCTTGCCACAATTTAAAGCCCTGCCCTCACGTACCATAGCGAGTAGAATGAAACCCACAATTCTTTACCAAGGCCGGTCAGGCCACCATGAGCTGGGTGCTGCCAGTTCCTCATTGCCATCTGGCAGTTCTCCCTCTTCACCCATGAGCTCCAGCACTCTGGGGGACCCCTCCACTGTGCCTGGTTATTTCCAACACATAGCCTGTGCAGAGGCTGTTCCTCCTGCCTGGAAGCCCATAACACCCACTTTGTATCTCTGAATCCTCCTCTTCGAAACCTTCACTTTGAAGGTACCTCCCTAGAGAGTTTTTACCTGACTCCAGACCCAAGAAGAAATTCCTTTTCCGTCATTCTCTTATTAGTTCTTCTGTGGCATATATTACAGCTTTCAAATGCTTTATTTGATTTTTTTTTTTTTTTTTTGCTAATTATCCCCACCCTCCCACCCCAAGATACCTGTGGATAAAGGTTACTTCTTCCTTCTTCATCTGTTCTTTCCCCAGTGGTTCTCTCAGTGCCTGGCTCATTTTAAGGACTGCATAATGACCGGGCAGGGAAGGGACACTGACATGGTTTCTACTGGTTAACCTTTTGTAGGTCAGATGTGTGAATGCGCCAGGCACCATGCTAAGAATTTTACAAGCATTGACTCCTTGATTTCATATTTATTAATTTTTTTACAAAATTTTTCTCAGTTGAGTAGTACTGTCCTTGCCTTACAGCTCACATTAAACAAGTCCTCAGAGCCCCCTGACAATTTGGTACAAGAGACAAGTCTTCCACCCAGGGTCTTATTCTAATATGTTCTTGACTTTACGCAATTCTGTTTCTAATCCAGATCCAACTAATAACAGATAACATTTATTGATGATTTACGATGTGACAGGCACTTAATTAGCACTTTGAATCATTTTTAGTAACGTCGAATGAGCAATTTTGAGACCAAATGAGCAAGTTTGTTTAGGCTAAAATGAAAATTAGTATTCTGCATTTTTATTTGCTTTTATTCAGTAGTGGCAAGGCATAGTGTTAAAGAGAGTGGGTATTCACTATGGATACAACCTTACTGCACAAACTACAGTGTTTTCACACTGGTTTTCCTTTCTCTCCTTTCCCTAGGTCTCTCCACATCAGATGGATACCTTGGCTTTGGCTGCACTAAATCACATTATATGCCTCATCATTAGAACAATGTCTTTTAATAGCTCTCAAAATACTTGGCTCTCCTTGGATACCATTGAGACAAGGTGTCTTGCATTTCAGATCAATTTCATGAAGAACCACAGAAAGGAAACTGGGGAGAGTTATATGCAGGCTCTTGTCATTGCCTGGTCAACAGGATGGTGGGAATTTTAAATATTCCCTTTAAAGGACTTCCAGAAATCAACAAATACTGGCCTAGGTCCAAATCCAGTAATTATCTCTCTTTCATACACCTTATCTAAGTGGCTTTAACAGAAGGCTTAAGCCCTCTGATCTGTTAAAATAGGTCCAAGATTATCTACCTGACTTATAAGGATTTTGTAAAAGTTAATTCAGCTTCTTTTACCTCTTTGCGATAACAATACTGCCTCGTATTTATGTGACTCTTATCTCATCATACCTCTAAACAGTTTTTGTTTTTTTTTCCCCTAGTTTAATAAATCTTGCAGCAGCTCCAAAAGATAGGTAGGGGGCAGTTTTTGCCTGCATCTTACAGAATAAAAAGAAATTTATCCAAGGTCATAGAGTGAGAGGGAAAAAAAAAAAAAAACCTAGAACTGAATTTTAGATTCATTTTCCTCCCATTTAGCCCAAATCCAACCCCAATTTGTATACACAATCATTATAATTCCACATTATCTGTGTTTAACTATTATGCATCACTAACACAATCATTTCAAATTTCAAATGATGGTTAATATCATTCAATAGGAAAAGAGTAGCATGAAATAACACCACTTGTCATTGTGTGATCTCACGTATGCATAATATATGTCTCATTTAAATAGTGATAGTGTGAAACAAATAAAATGTGCGCTATGGTTAGGTAAGTTTATTTAGGGATGGTATCATTAAATTTTAAAAAATATAACTTCACCCAGAAGTCTTAGACTGCGTTAATATAACATCATTGCTGTCTGAAAGTGAGCTGGAAAATGTAAATGATGACTTCTATTGTCTCTAGGTTCTGGGTTCTGTCATCCTGTAGTCCATTAGTCCAATGAGAAAGGCTTTATAGTAGTAAATCACAAAATCAACTTCATGATACTTTTTTAATTCGGGTTTGCTTGAAAGTACAAATAGGAAGAAATAAACTCAGTTGGAGCTACAATTCACTTTTGTTTCTTTGGAAGTATAGACTAAAAAAAGAGAAGATAAGAGAAATGATAGCTACCCCCAAATTCTTTGAGGGCTGCTGAGAAGATCAGCCCGAATTCCCATATCACTGGAAGAAGTATTCAGCTATTTTTGTCTTTTGTCCAAAGAACTGATTCAAAGATGAATGAGGTTAACTCTGAAGCCAAATTCAGTAGATTTTCAGGGCATAATTTCCAGTAGCATACAACTCTATAAAATGTACAGTAGACATTGAAAAATAAGATCTTTGGGACTTCACCCTCTGAGCAAAAGAGTAGATTCCAAAGAAAAGGTGACGACAAATCAAAGAGCAAGCACGGTTGGGTGAACTTTTCCTACTTTGTGCTGCTTCCCTTTCTCTGTTTGATCTGGACGAAGAATAGACACTCCAAGCCTCAAGGGTACAGATGTTCCTAACAGCATTTCCACCTGGCAGAAACACACAAGCACACTGAGGAGGAGGGAAGCAATCAAAGCCCTAAGTTAATTTTGGTTATCTGCCTCTGGTACTTGGACACAGTATAGGCGGGGCACAAAATCCTGAATTTTGAAGCCCAAATCCTAGATTTAAATGCTTGATATGCCATACACTAGCTGACTTTTGAATGTCTATTGCCTAATCTGTAAACTTGAAGTTACATTACCTTCCTCGTGTAAGACAGCTCTATAAGCGCAGAGCAAGTGTTCAATACCTTTTCGCTGTTGGAAGGTCATTTCATGCTTCAGATACCAACTTCTATTTGACACTGATCTCCAACGCACTTCTCTAGATGGGAGACAGAACCCAACATCCAGTCTGCTTTTAAAAAATAAATTGATTTCCTGCTAGAAATTAAAGAAAAAATTAAAGACCACGGTACCTTATAAGACATAACAAGAAGAGTAAACACCAGGGGTTACAACTCAGAAATGTTGATTTGGCAGCAAATTGAAAGAATAGAATAAACAACTGCCTCCTCCGTTCTTGGGAAGACAGTCTTTTATGTGCATCATCATACAAGGAATCAGCACCTGGATTCACAAACTTTTAGGAGGTCAAGGGTAGAATGGATGGATTGAATTTTTGACTATGTACTGGAGATGTTCTTTGGAGCTTGAAAAATTAACTTTAGAAAAGGTCAGAGAGAATACCTTATTTAATACATCATGGAGTAAATACACGCATTTTCTCATGTAGAGTTGTTATAGCATTTGAAGACATGAATAAGTTTAGATTAAGGTCTGGATATAGATCCATGACTGTTGTGGGAAAATGCTTTGAAGAAGTGCTTAGCTACCTGTGGCTCTGTTACTATCACCAGGTATGGCTATTTGAGTCACATTGTGGGAGGAGGCCTGTTCATTTTCTAAAGTCAGCTAAGATTGTAGTAGTTGTGTCTAATGAGCCTCTATCTAAGAAAACAATTGATTCATTGTCGAGTCTCTATGCCTGCCATCCAAATAATGGCCTTTTGCGGAGGCCCTGGGCCAAAATCTTTTATTCCACTATTCCAGCTTCTAGTCCAACTCCCTGATATTTCTAGATTTGGGTCCTCTTACTTACAATTACATTATCTGCTTTTGTTTCCCTCTTATCTGCTGACTATGGTTTCAGTCCTGAATGGATGACCTCATGGTGCCTCACAGCTATTCTTCTTTATAACCTAATTCCTGGTCCTTGCTGGCCATATCCTATGTTGTCAACCCTAGATCTTGGCATTTCATTAAGGAGTGTTTGGAATTTATCCATAGACATTTAAGGGAACTTATTATGGAAATTACCTTATAATATATTTTTCAGAGCTCTTGTTTCAGTGCTAAGTAGATAACTGGTATCTCTTTTCTAGGTTCTCTCGGTGCTCTGTATCTGCTCTGATATTGTACTTTTATTATTGCAATTGTCTGTCTCACTCATCTTTCTCCTCCATTGCACTGCAATCTCTATAAAAGGGATCCTATACATATTTATCCCATACATATTATCTCTTTATCCTCTACATATTTATCTTTTAGCTTTAGTATCTAACCCATTGTAAGAATGGAGTAGAAACTCAGTGTTTGTTGAATGAATGAATGAATGAATGGCAAAGCTGATGTTCTCATTATTTTTGAGAGCCTTTCTTTTTTTTTTT